>DWMY01001357.1:0-15174 GCA_018249775.1 Heliconius hecalesia formosus | reverse complement strand
CATTTGGTGAATTTAATTTATTTTCATTGTCCCATTCTGGTAGACAAAGTGCATCATTAAGTCCTGCAATCTAAGCAATCCCAACCTGCAAAATCTCAAAAAGTCCCAAAAAGTGGAGTTTTCAGTATTTCCCTTGATAGATCCTTCCTACTTCCCGCTGAAAAAAAAATGTTATGTATAATGAAAGAAAAAGCTTACCTCAAAGTCGAATGCTTTGGCAAAATTAGCACAGGTAGACTTAATAAAACTGGCAAGAGATTCATCGCTAATAGATCGCTTTGTTATGGCACTAGTCAAAACCTGCCCATGAACTCTAGACTTACAGCGTTTAGTACAATCTACTTCTATAATCTTACTCATATTGAAATTATTTAATTGTATTTAAATTTAATAGACAAAATATATTTATAATTACAGGTACAGAGAAGATATGGAAAAGTAAATAATATGTTTTTTAATGAGCAAATTATTATGGGGGTGGCTGAGCCAGACCCCAAGGGGTCTATATTATTCAACACACCATAATGTTTCTGGTAACAATCTGAAAATAAAATATGCTTGTTACAAACATTGGAATATATTTTTAGATTTGTATAGAATAATCATTCAAGCAGTAGCTTGAAAGCAAACAGTTTGTGACAGGGACAGTGGCCTAATGGCCCCTGATGATGATTTTATTAAATGATCTAATAAAAATCATAATTGGCACATCTCTGTCTATTTTATTTTTAATTTATTATTACTAATACAGAAAAAAAATATAGATGTGAGATAACAGGGAAAGAATGGATAGTAATATTTATTTTTTTAACTATTTTTTCATTACTATAAGTTTCTTTGAAAATGCTTTGCAGTTTTAATAATTAAACTGAATAAATCAACATTTTTTTCACATTTTTTTTAATAACTAGAGTTTAAATTTTTAAATGTCATTAATTTAAATCACTTTCATTAAGGTTCATTTCCCAGATCATTCTCCAAGAAAGTTATGTATGAACTAAAAAAAATATTCAATTAGGTATTTCCTAGTAGTTTCAAATTTGTATTTTAAAAATTGAGTACACTATGTACTATACTTTTCTATAAATTCTAGTTTTTAATATAATTAAAATACAATATGACAGCATATGGTGCCTATCCTGTTATTATTTTAGTATAACATTAGTATAGTATGTATATGTACCTACTGTAATTAAATATTTTTATTTTCAAAATTCAAAATATAATTAATGTTGTGTAAAAGTATTAATAATGTAGGATATAAATATATTATTATTCATAAGTAAAATTTAAAATATCCAATATTTCGATAATGTGGATAATTCTAATTTCGGTCAAAGGTAAAAAACGAAGTACGGTATTAGAAGAGACGGAAATTTATATTTAAAATATTTATTCACCTATCGAACATTCGTTACAGTGAATTAACAATAATAATATCGCATTACATTTGCCTTTGACAGTAAAAACAAATTAGAAACGTAAGATTCGAATTTTTGTACCTTTACATAAAAACAGCTGCACATATCGTTTTATTCGTAGCGATGATTGAAGACATTTTATTTTACGTATATAGTCTTAAAAACTTGTACATATATTGTATTGATAATATTATAAGGGCATTAAATATTTATATATTTTTGGACTATCTAGATTTTTGTTAAGTATTAGATCACCTTGACAAAAAGTCAGAAACTGTCAAACTGACATTGAGTTATGTAGAGGTTGTGAAATGTGATGTTGGAACTAAAAATCAGTAGTACCACTCAGAAAATATATATGCAGTCAGTTTAAAGGCTTATATTGTAATTATTATAGACATCAAAATAATATTAGCAAAACCAATTATTTTATCGTCTTAAAATTTTGTAATAGATAATAGTACTAATAGAAATAAATGTACAGTACTTTAAGGTAAAATTATTGGTTATTGTCACTGTACATGTAATTTTAATCTGTAGCATTAAAAAAATTGAACGTCAAAGTATTTTGTCAAATATTTAATGTTGGGTGTTGGGTAATCACACAGAAACAATTTTAAAAAATACTTCAACAATGTTAAAAATGATAAGTACTACATCAAAGCTGTCTCGAACTGCTTTATCAAGGTATTCATATCTAGACTTAATTTTTTTCCTATATAAAAGTCCAACAATAACAGTGTCTTTTGCTTAGATCCTTGCCTGCATTTTCAACATGTTCAACACGACTAGCTGCTGAAGACCCTATCAATCGTAAAGAGGCACCTATAATTGATAATGCTGCCGTGATAGCTCTGCCCGAAGAAGTGAAAGAAAGACGTGTTCAAGATACTACTATTTCTGTTCCAAAGAAGGTAATTTTGTGAACATACTAATATACTTATTTATTTAAAAACGAGGCCGTCGTGGCGGAACTGCTGCTGTGATATGACGGTCTCATTTTTAACGGTTTAATGGTTGTGGGTTTGGTTCCCACTAGAGAGAATTAATTATTTTTATATTCTCACTCTGGTAACAATTCATGTGTGTGTGTGTGTGTGTGTGTGTGTGTGTGTGTGTGTATGTTGATACTGCTTTTCAACACTCAGTTTCCTCTGTTTACACTACTATATAGTGACAGTAGAAGAAATTATAAATTCATAAGATTAAATATACCTAATTTATTTTGTTTAAAATAATGTATACCTAATTTGTATTGGTCTGCATTTTCAGGTTGATTTGTCGCCAATCACTGGAATACCAGAGGAACATGTTGGAAGTCGTAGAGTTCGCATATATCAACCTCCAAAGAATTCCATGCAAAGTGGAACTAGCAACATACATCATATGGAGATGGAGTTTGACACTCGTCAACGTTGGGAAAACCCATTAATGGGTTGGACTTCGACTGGAGATCCATTATCTAATATGAAAATTCAATTTTCATCACCAGACGAAGCTATAGAACATTGTGAGAAAAATGGCTGGAGCTGGTATTTAGATTGTCCTAAACTAGACAAAGAACTTAAACCTAAAAGCTATGGAGTAAACTTTTCTTGGAATCGCCGTACCAGAGTATCTACCAAGTAGATCATGGAGTTCAATAATAGTCTTTTTTATTTATAGACAGTGATATAGCTAATTTTAGTTACTTGTCTAGTTAAAATTTTATGTGCGATTTCAACTTTTGTTCAAAAATATTAGTTACAAAATAAAGAAATAATATGAGTTGAATGTAAAAGTCTATTAATTTCTATTATTTATCACTTATTCTTTTAAAGACCAGTTGTGACATAGGAGCACAAGCGTGTGATTGAAAATGGTAAGCAGAATTGTCTTAGTGAAAATGGAGTGTCTTAACACTGACTAACGGGAATCTGGGAACCTAGATTCCCTCTGTCTACCCTGCTATATAGAGTGGAAGCGTCTGGGCTCCTTTTCCGGAAGCAGCATATAGGGTAAAATATTTCACACCATACCTAAAGAAATAAATTAAGTTACCTCAACAGTTTATACATAGGATTTTTTTTCATTTCACGATGTTTATCCACATTGTATTTTCGTGTCACACAGTTATGATACCAATAACGCAAAACCTACTACTACAAAAATACTACCAAGCGTTGCCCATCTGCAGCTTTTTATTCTCAAAAATCATACTAGAACGAGGAAGTGATATCGCTCGTTCTATTTTACGCAATAGAACATCGCCGTCATTACCTATTACTCGATTTCGTGATAGGTTTGCGTCTGTGTGCGTCATTCTTGACAAATGACTTTATTTTACAACGATAATTTTATTATTTTATTTTGTTTAAAAAAAACACTTTTTGATATATACACAGACTTCAAATATAAGATCATTTCAATAAAAACAAACCTAATAACTGTGTATTAAGGCTTAGTTTCGTATAGCGCGTAATAGATATAAAATATTTTACTCCTAATCTATCTATGATTTTTTTCTTTCAACTGTTTTTAACCCTCTGCGATTGACGTGGTTTCTCCATAGACAATGCGAAATATAAAATTCGGCTTATCACCACAGATTTTCAAATTAAAACACCGCAGCTTTCAGTTAGAATTTAATTTCATTTACATAAATTACATATATTTATACTAATATTGAAAATAAAAATATAAAATGTTGCTTCTCAAGAATAATCAAAATCTATAGACTTTTCTATCCGCCACGTGCACCTCGAGAGAGCGCACTGATAGGGCGTCCCCCCAAGGCGACGCGCACCAGTGCGTCCCCGCAGGTGTGTCAAGTGGCGATGAATGTGGCGTTGGGGACCGCCACCCAACACGCCATGTCCGGAACGCCGGGAGGTGGAGGACGGAGCTACAAATAGCTACGTGGAATGTAAGAGGAGGGATGCAAAAAAAGATGAATGAATTATTAGATGTGATGGATGATAGAGATTTGGATGTCGTTTGTGTAACTGAGACCAAGCGAAAGGGCAATGACAAATGAGTTGGGTCGCTTTCTGGGCCGGCGTATCAGAGAGCGAGCGGGGCTGTGAAGGTGTATGTGTGTTATTGTCCTCTCGATTGTTAGTGCAGCGGTTGAATACAAGGCGATCAACCCGAGACTGCTTTGGGTTCGCTTCAAGCTGGGGTTAACAAGAGTATTCTTGTTAGTGGCTTATGCGTCAGTATCCTCAGTTCCATGAGGCGAACTCGAGAAGTTTTGGGAGAGTGTCAGGGATGTTCTAGGTAGTGTTAGAGGGAATGAAAAATTAATAATATGTGGCAATTTGAACGGATGGGTCGGAACTGCACGAGGCAGTTACGAGGGTGTGCTAGGTCAGTATGGTGACGAGAATAAATGAGTCTGGAAAGCTTATATTGAAAATTTTCAAGGAAAGGAATTTGTTTGTGGCAAACACGATGTTTGACCACAAACAAATTCACATGTATACATGGGAGTGAACGGAAGGGAAAAGTATGATTCATTTATTCCTAGTGGATCAGCGTATTCGAAGCCAAGTCATGGACACACGAGTGTTTAGGGGCTCTGATCTGGGAACAGACCACTATCTAGTCGTTGCTAGAATAAGGGGGTCTGTTCGCAGGTTGGCGCAGCTACACGAGGTGTCCAGACTTGGGAGTCGCATTACCGCATAAGAAGCTGGAAGCTTCAAGACCCACCGACTAGAAAGGAATATCAAAAAAGAGTTTCCAAAAGGCTAGATAGCAGTGAATCTGGAAATGGAAATATTGAAGTATGCTGTTAGAACCTTAGAGATTGTATGAAGGAAGCAGCGATAAGGGTATGTGTGTGTGTGTGTGTGTGTGTGTGTGTGTGTGTGTTGAGGTTTGTGATGTGAGCTTCGAACCATTTTTTGGGTCTGTATTTAAATTATCAAATATTAAACGTAGATTAATATAAATAAGTGAATTTTAAATTAAATACTCATTTTATCAAAAAACATCGTAACTTTCATTTTTGCAGATAAGAGACAACCTAATTTTAAACACAGCATTCTGCCCATTTTTGTAATACTGCATATTGGATAACCGATAAAGTAAAATCGTTAGATATCGATTTTTTGGAAAAAAGTTCTTAAAAATACCTAATAAGTGTTATTTTTTACTTTACTTTGTATTTTTAAGGTTCCGTATCACAGAAGGAAAAATTGGAACCTTTAAAGGATCACTTTCTAGGCTGTTTGTTCGTTTGTCAAGATTCATTATCTCGAGATCACGTAGAGATATAAAACTGACAATAATATCATAAATACAGGTTCCTTGGAGCACAAAAAATATCTGGGTTCTGAGTCAACATAATCAAGAGATACGAGCATTTATGCATCGTTTATGCTTTATTTTGTATGAAATTACTTGCGAAATCAAAATCTATATGGTAGATACTTTCTGTGGACCTCTACGGTCCAACTGGCAAGAATTGATAACTAACAATACATTTTTTTTCTTTTATCTTCAGTCTGACGCTGTCTCCCATATAGCATATATGAGGGTATAGCAAATAAAGAAAAAAATCGAAAAGGGAAAATTTTATTGACATTTCATAAAAACACATAACAAGAGTGCATACGCCCACATAGTTAAGTTTGTCAATTTTTATAAGGTGTACTTTCTGTTGGCCTACAATTCTGAAATTGGTGTGAATTTCTTAGTGGTCGAGTCCGATTGGTTTTACTTATTGCAGGGTTTATAGGGTTTTTAGGGTTTATACAGTATTGATCGGTATTGCCCGTTAAGTAAACAAAAGAAAAAGAATAACGGAGATTCTTATTAAAGCGTACCTAAATAAATCATCACAATTTTTTTTTACATTAATATAAGACTTTAAAGTAAAGCAAAAAAATACTTGAACGGTTTCCATCGGGCGCAGGTTCAAATCCATATTAAAAGTATATTGTTTTAAAACAATATACTAAACAAGACAATTTAAATTGTCACTTTAATTTTTCAGTTCACCTACCTTACGTTATCATGTCGCAAAAAAAAAACAGATATTTTCAAAGACATGGGTAAATAAAAATGCAATATATACGATATTTTTTTAATCATACTTTTCAACATGGGTAATTTGTAATTTGTACCTCGGAAGAAAATCATATTTCGCATGTTTCACTTAAAATGTTTATTTACATATAATACAATTTAAATATAACTAATATATTACATAAGTTGAACAATGCTCAACACGACACAGACATCGAACATGGACTGTGCGACCTTTTTCTACTACTTCTCTTATTCTTTTGTTTTCTTTTATAAGCTATCTTCTTTAATGAGTTATCTTCTTAGTTCTGTTCTCAATTAACATTCATCGCTCAATCCATGCTGCCTATGGTATTATATAATGCATTTGTCTAGCTACAATAGTTTTACATGTACATCGTACATCTCACAAATAATGTTAAAAGTAATTCTAACTTTTACTACATAAAATTATGAAAAATTATTGCATTCTCTTTTATCTATCTATTTACATAATAATAAAACAGTATATTTTTTTTATTTAATTTCACTAATCTAGCATATAATGTCGTTTTTTTTTATAATTCAAAAATTCCGGTTAAAACGGTTTTAAACGCTATAATATTAAAGGATTTTTTTTAAAAGCAGTAGTGTAAATCTTGTAAAAGCAGTGGTAACAATATTACTCATTAAAGTGTAAGGGTCGAAAATCTAAAATCACTTCGAAATAAATTTCGAACATACCTAATATCATTTATTAAAATTTATTTAAGAAAGGTCTAAGCGTCTACACAAAGTAGGCAATATTCAAAAATTTTTAATTGCTGTGAACATTTTACTAATAAATATTTCACAATGTTTACTTGTTTTATATATATTTTGTTTATTATATCTAAAGTAAATCTTTTACTCAAATTATTGGAAGGCCAGACTAGACGTAATGGAGAGTCGCATTTTATTTTGTTATTATCTTATTACAATAATATTAACATTATTAAAGAAATTTCTCTCTATCTCCTACAAAAGGTAACCATACTAATAAAAAAATTAAAATGTCTTGGTCCTTACTACGAGTAAAATTACTTTGAATTAAAGCTTTCAGTAATGAAAACAAACAATTTATAATCTGTGTTGAATCAAAATATTTTAATAAGGTCGACGAGTTATAGCTGCCCTGAAATAAGCTGCGCAGATAGGATTTTAGGATTTTTTCTTACTTTTGATTTCTCCCCGGGTGAACCTAACTTTAACTTATCTTCAAGGCGGCACATCAGCCGAACTGTGTATGTGTGTGTAAAGTATTTAAAATATAAGCTGTCTTATTTTTTAAAGAAGTCCCAAGTAAGTACTAAGTATAGCCGTAACCTAATTTAGTTATTTCGCTTGGAATCAATGTTTCAATTTCATTTAGATTATTTCTATTATTGTTGAAGTATAAAATAAACATTACAATGTCATAATATTGCAAGGCTTGTTTTGTTCGAAAATAAGAAGATACGTCTTAGAAAAACAAGCGTATCTTTTATTTGTCACAATTAGTGACATATTGTAAAACATTAACAAATTTAACAAACATGACATTTTAAAATCCCGCGCTATTATCGCGCCTAAGCCTGTAATTACGAATTGAAACGATAGCCTTCATTAGATTCAGCTATGTTCGATCTACATAATTTAAAAAAAAATGTAATACATTTCACAGATAAGGGTAAATTCTAAATCATATTAATCATAAAAGGTTTAACAAAGTTGTATAATTATTAACATGAACATTATATATAGTATAATATAAAATTATTTAGTAACAACATAATTTAAAGCGAAAATTTTATATAAAAACTTATGAAAAAAAAATTTAACTGTCACTTTAATGTGTTATATAAATTATATTATATTATATTGACATAAAACAAAAATTATATTGTAAAATGTAATGATACATGCAATCTACTTTAACAAAAATATGACGAATATATGGATATAAATTCTTAATAAGTAAAAATATGACATTTTACCTATAACATTTTACTTCTTTTCCTTGCAATTTCTATTTGAACTACATATTATATTCTTATTTTAATATCGTGTTTTTTTTTCAATAAATTCACTTATGTTTTATTATATCGATATTTAATTGAAAATTGTTTTATAGTGTTGTACGTTATATTTTTATACTTTAGATTTGAATTTTCCTGTCTATAATAATATGGACTTTCTATTCATTAATACATTTATTATGAGCCTCGTGACATAATAAAAATATCTAGACTATTTGTAACAAAATATTGTCAACACTAAGTTATATTTACAAATTGATTTCTAGCGTGTATTGTACTTATTGATAAAATAATATTTGTGCGATATTTTTTAGTTTATTTCTATAATTATTAACTGCGTTACTGTTTTGCAATTTTGGTTAGTATGTAGATAAATGTATATTTAATTTTTATTCATTGCGTAAAGTTTGCTAAAGTTACGTAATGTAAAGAAAGTTTTTACTCTTTAGATGACTAATTTTATCATTTTACTACTGGAATACTGACCAAAACAAGAACATTACTTGTTAATATAGCGATAATTAATTTAATGCTAAGTAAAAAATATTTTGTCTCCAACAGTAACTATTATCATCGACTATTTCTATTTATTGTATGCTCAAATTTTATTATTTTTTAGAATATTCAACGTCGTTTTAGTCAATGGCTCATCATATACATATAGTAACGCTATTTACAACAAACAAATATTTAATTCAACTATTTGGGGTACTTAATCATCTATAATTAAAAAACAGCTAACGAACTGGCATTTATTAAGCGTAAGCTAAAAACTTTATCAATCAATCTGTTCAACTCGCGAATACTTATTGCTTGGAAGTCACCGGTAATAAATTTAAACGACCATAAATATAATAACAATAATCGCTAGTTACTAATAAAAAATCACAATACTAACCGTTACAATATCACCGTTCTGCGCGTGAACACAATATTCGATCTCTGACAGATGACAGTTGACAGTTCTAGTTTGACGTTCCGCTCAGGCAGTCTGCGGCGAGCTGTCGGGCTCGTCGGGCGTCGATCAGCTGGGTAGCTCGTCGCTTTCGCGGTGCACGAGCACGCGCACGACGGTGGGCGGCGCGGCGGGCGGCGGCGCGGCGTCGGGCGAGGCCTCCGTCACCAGGATGCTGACGGCGCTATTGCGCGGCGACGGCGTGGCGGCGCGCGCAGGCGGCGTCACGCGTCTCGTCGAACTGCGGCGGGATGTTAGACGAAGTGAGCCTGCAATAACCATTGGGGATTTTACTCTATATGGGAAATGATATAAAGATGTGTTTGAAAGAGCTTGAGTTAACATTAGAAAATTATATAAACGTCGTCGTAACAACAGCGTCTATGACGTCATAAGATCTTGTAAACAAAGAGTTAACTGATCAACGCTACCAATATGATAGATTATTACCAGTAATGTTACTTTCCGGTATTCTGGCTTCGTTCCTAGCGGTATCCTGTATATATGAGGGTAGAGGGAACTTAGTGTGAAGACACTTCGTTGTTTATCGTTGCCGTAAATTAAAATGTTATTCCCCTCGAGTGGGAAACGATACCAAAACTGTCGCGTTAATCACACGCTTCAGACTTGCGCCATTGCGCTACGATGGCTTCATGTACCACAATTTAAAAATATAGATCACAGTTTACTTTTAAGTTTTCGTACATGAGGTAAGGAATTGTTTGTTGTTTTGCCTTGACACCACACAAATTACAAAGAAATGAAAATATAAATTTAAATAAATATTTCATTTCCTCAACTGGTGATACTTAAAACCAGTCGATTTTACAGTCACATTGTGTGCCCCTGTGTAACGACTGGCCTCTAATTACCTCTAATTACCTACACTAATATTATTAAATGCGGTAATCTCAGAAGCCAACGACAAACCAATCCCTACTGGATTGGATTGACAAAAATCATTTCAATATATTTATCGAAAAGTGCTTTTATTTTATAACCTACATTATTTTTCGTTCATAGTTTCATGTCATAAATGAAATAATTAATAATAAAAGGAGAAAGGGGTTATGGAGAGTAAACGTCATTGAAATTATATAATTTGACTCATATGAGTGTTCGGAACGGAACAGCTTAAAACTTAATTTTAAATGTTGGAGTTAGTGGGACGGCTTACGAACAGTGAACGCATGTAAACAAAACAAGCAGTTGGAACAGAATTGTTTTGGAACTTGGAATGACTCATTCCTGTTCCGGAACAGTTAAGTTCCTTTAGCTGAAACTGTTCCGGAACAGTCGTTTAACGTATTATGTTCCATAAACATGTTCTGCAACGAAACATCATTAGTTATTACCAATTCTAGTGAATTTGATTTATTACTAACTTAAGATCAAATGGACTTTGATGATAATTATTGGCATATTTATTTGTTTGGTGATTTATTTATACTTGATGATATCATTACTAGCAGAATATGATTTCGATTACACGTAGTTGACAATCTTTATAGATCTGCAGAACTACTCTTGAGACTCAAGACTATATTGGAATTCTTAACAATAGCTGGACGTACAATTATGCTTTAAATAGCCTCGTTCACGAAAAAACATAAAAAATATTTAAAAATACTCACATGTATTTACCTTATAAATAAACCAAGAAGTAAACATTAAAATGTCTTGTTGTAGAAAAAATTGATATGGAAGAAACGTAAAAGACAACACAAACAGTACAAGTACATGCAACTGGTTCACATAGAGTCTGGCAAGCACCTTCGAAAGCAAGTAATAATATATGCTGTTATAATACTAAAAGGATTATGAGCAAGCATGCACGTTTTTCAAGTTTTTAACAACCTGAAAATAAATATAGAGGCCATAAGTAAATTAAATATATAGGTATATATTGATAAGCGGAATTTATCTATTGATTTAAAAAATCACTTTGATCAATACGTGACATGCAGCGATAACATCAAACGGGATGATTTTTTACAGGAACTATTATCCAGTATTCTTATGCAATGAAAAGTTTCACAACGATGTTATGAAAAATGAGTTAATGTGACTATTTTATCATAAATGTTATATTTAGTCTTTTATACTAATTCAAAAATAAGTATAATTAAATATTATATGAAGCTTTTCATATTCAATTTATCTACTGGGAAAGACACAAAAAGCATAACATTACATATGAACCTGCTCGTTTCGGGACCACATCCTCGTCCACAGCGTCCTGGTGTCGCAGGAATAATGGCAAGCCATATGCAGACCTCCTGCGAGCTGGAGCTGCTCCTGAACTGCTTGCCTGGAAAATAATTTGAATTTAGGTTTAAAAAAAATATTTTTTTTTCTATTATCAATTCATAAAGTTCATCATAGATTTTACAAATTCTTTCTGTAATTTTTATTCTAGAGTAAATCTTTCGGGCGTGCCTAATGCCAACATTAAATTAAATAAATTTTTATCTGGCACTATGTTAATCGCCATTGATCATCATTTTGGAAACCGGCTTCATAAAAAAAATATAACATTTTTTTGTTTATTATTTTGCATTTGAATATGTAAAGAATACTCTAATATATTGTGTAATATAATACTCGAATAAATGTTATTTCCAACAACATTTTTTGCATAAGTAATTTAATATTACCTGATCATTAGGAGTGGCTCCAGGTAACAATAAAAGTGGTAAATTCAGCCAGGCTCCACCAATATCACTCAAATCAGAGGCATCGGACGCTCTTGAAGACTTTCTACTAGACGCGTGCGATCCTCTTCGAACATGTAACAATGCGCTCAACTTGCCTCCCCAACCATGACCGGGAGACCATTTTGTACTTTCTTCTTCTTGTGATGGACTCCGATTTTTCCTCCTAAATAAATATACAATTAATTTATTATTTATGATTTACAATTAATTTATTATTTATGATTAAACTTTTTCTAATGTTGATTTGATTTTTTAAAACTTTATTACAAATTTATTATAAATATTATTAAATTATCTAAAATTCTATTTTATGATAAAAATCTATAAGTAATATTTACTTTATATAATCTCGAAATGAACGCTGTATTGTCCGTGCAGCTTTGTCCTCCCTTTTCCATATTCTAGTAGAAGACACTATTTCTAATTCTTTTCTCGTAGGAAATTGTTTCTTAAATTTAATATCCATCTGTTCTTGTAATTGTCTAAACGTATCCGTTTCCTCCACATGGCCTAATACATGCTTAACAAGTGCATGTAAAATGTCCAAACAATGAATTTTATTTCCTTTAGCAATAGGTAAATTGAAACTAACTAGAGCGACTGTATTGGGTTTGGATATGCCTAAAGGAGGATCTAATGATGCTATGAAATCGGAGAGTTGAGCAAAACTTATGAATTGAGTGGCGTGTGGATCATATCTGAAAATAAAGTTATTTAATTTAATTACTGTACCAAGCTATCTACATTTTTTTTTCAGCTACACGCTATATCTCGCATATATCAATGAAGGCAGAAGGAACCTAGTGTTAAACACTCCGTTTCCCACTTTCAGTCGAATTTTCGACACATCATATTGAGTGACGGAAGTCAACGTCGCGCTTCGTATCATCACCAAAGAGAGGAAATGGAAATAAATCATTACCCGGAGTAGAAATCGCAACCGCCGCGTTTTTAGTTAGACGCTATGCCACTGCGCCACGACGAGCTCAAAGCTTTTTAATAGCATATAAAATATTCATTAATACTTACTTCGACCATCTGATATAGAACATTTCTAAATCATCTTCAACAATGCCTATTTCTTCTTCTTGATGAGCCTGATTGAAATTCTCGAGAATGATAGCTATATACATGTTTATTACTATCATGTAACTTATTATGATAAAAGAAGTAAAGTATGTTATAGCTAGTAAAGGGCTTCCGCAGTTTCCGTTGGTGTGACCGTGATCGCCGAATTCACAATCAGGTGGCTGAATCATAAGTGATTCTAAAACATCATTCCAACCAGCTGATGTCATAAGGCTGTAATATAATATACTTAATGCTGTATTAAATAATAAAAAAAAATCAGTTTAACGCTGTATCCTGTATACAGCGGGGTAGGCAGAGAGAACCTAGTGTTAAAACTTTGTTCCTCACTTTCCGTCGAATTTTTCGAGGCATTGCGTGTTGAGTGGCGGAACTCAACACCGCGCTTTGACTCGATACCAGGAATCCACAACCAGTCGCGTTTACAGTTACACACTTGTGCCACGATTGGGCTCATATTTTTTTATAATTAATTAAATAAAAAATTATATATACACGAAAATGCTTACAATCATAAAAAGTTAAATCTTCTAAGGAATAACTTACCGAAAAAGAAGTTGCATACTTCTACCGAAGGTTTGAAAATTGACAATATCATCAAGAGCGCCCTGCTCCTTAACGTGCCCGAACACTGACATGCCAATGATCGCGTATATGAACGTTATTAAGGCGAGTAAGGCGCCGATATTGAACAGCGCTGGTAGAGATACCACCAAGGCGAATAACAGTTTCCTTATGCCTTTCGCGGCCTGAAAGATAAAAAAATATTTGAATTATTTACTTACGTTTTCGTATCATAGATTTTTTTTCAATTTCACGCCTTACTCCACATGTATTATACTAGGGTATTCATAGTGTAGTGTCTTCGTTTTCCACTGGAATTCGTTTAGGTATGTTTTGAAAAGTAAAAACTCAATTTCGCGTTTTGTCTTTCCATAGCAGGGAGGTGTAAATCATTTATTGCCTTAAAATGGCCATATGACAAACCCATAACGATCGTGGTTACAATTAAAACTTGCCTAACGCACCAAAAAAAAATTCTGAAAGAAAATATTTAATTTATACTATAGAAATACTTACTTTAATCAGTCTTAAAATCCTCCCTATGCGGAACACCCGAACAACTCGGAGTAAGGTGGGAGATATTGGCAAGTCTATCATAATGTCTTCCATTACAATACCTAATATAGAAGCTAAAACTAGCAGAAAGTCGAATACATTCCACGGTACTGTGAAATAATGATAGCGTAGACCTATAATTTTAACTATTGCCTCTAAAAAGAAAAATAAACGTCATTAGTATTACTAAACTTTATTATCAGTTATTAAGAAAACAAAAAAAACTTACCTAAGCCAAAAACTGTTGTAAAAAACGCGTTGCTAACTTCTAGTACGAAGAAAACTGAATGCGGTTGATCATAATGTTCTATGCCCATCGTTAGCATATTCAAGAATATAAGTACGAATATAGCTATTTCGAATCTTCTCGAATTCGACAAGTCATAAAACATCGCTAGAAATTGATTTCTTGGCCTTTTTATTACTTTCTGGGGCTTTTTTCTACCTAACTTTTTCATTGCCGTATAATAATGCTTTTGGCTTTCCGTAAGAAACATTTCGAGAACACCTCCTTCGTACTGAAATATTGCAACTATTAGAATAAATATAACATAGGAAAAAAGAAAAAAAAAATTGCAAGAATTTATGATTACCTTTTTTTTGAGCATATTGAAATTATCTATGATTACTCCTATAAATAGATTAAGGGTGAAGAATGAACCGCATACAATAAAAATGACGAAGTATATATACGCATAGAGATTGGCTTCTCTCGCTGGCTGCAAGTTCACGCCTCGTGCGTCAACAGCGTCAGCCATCACTTCCATCCATCCTTCGAATGTAGCAACTTGAAATAAAGCTAAATACGCTATCCCGACGTGATC
>DWMY01001356.1:0-15177 GCA_018249775.1 Heliconius hecalesia formosus | reverse complement strand
GCAGGCAGGCAGGCAGGCGTCGTCTACCGTTGGAAAGTGAAACTGTTGAGTCACAACCGACTCATGGCAAGTGGGTTATGTTGGTGCGTTGAACTCGATGTGTATGTTTGTTTTGTTTTTGTTTTTGGTAGACTGTTAAGTAAATAAAGTAAGAAGTGTGTTTGATTTTTGATTTCTTTTTCTTTGAAATATTTTGAAAACTATAGTCATATATTGTTAATTCTTTATAATATACGTAAACAGTATATCTATGGACACAACATACAAAATTTACTTTTTATTTTTATTGTTTTTATTACATAAAAAGATTTTATAAATTAAATATACAACAATAAATAATAATTCAGAATATATTAAAAATGTGTACCAAAGCTTAGTAACTCATGCGTCGGGATTGTCTACAGATATTACACGAGCACATATATATGTGAACAAGTAATAGTGTGCGTGTACCGTTAGCAGCGTCATTACAACGTTTGCGGGTCATTTACACATATTTATTTTTGTTTGATTTGTTGGTGTTATTTTGTTTTTCTTACAACTTTATATTTTTCTACAGAATATATAGAATTTTATACATTTTGGACGCAGTTACGCATTCTTATTACGTTCCCGCTTCTTTTTTTTCCTAGAAGAACAAAAGACATTCTATGTCATTGCTTTCTCTAACTTTCGACCCCTATGTATGCTGAAGTAATAGGATATGCTGCACTCATTGATTGATTTTTTTTTAAATATATCATGATGATGACGCTATATTGATTGATATGAGAAATATATAATAATTGAACACTAAACAAATTACATAGTGTTTCAGCTATAATTAGGTTAATAATATAAAAAAAAATGTTATGTACAACAATAGTAAATTTAAGAAACATTTGATTTTTGGTAAGTGTTTCGTTTTTATAGCTTTATTTAAAAGCCATTTCAATATTTCACATTTCAATATTTGAGTTGAGGCCGTCGTGGCGCAGGGATAAAAACGTGCGACTGTAAACGTGATGGTTGTGGATTCAATTTCTACTTGGGGAATTAAATGTTTAATATTTTCATTTCGTCGCTCTGGTAACCAAGCAGAGCGCAGCAATAAGTGTCACCACTCAAAATGCAATGCCTTGAAAAATTGGCGGAATATGAGGAGCGGAAGTGTCTTATCACTAGGTTACCAGGTTACCTATGCTTATCTTGCTATGTGCGGGATACAGCGTGGAGCTAATTAAGTTAAATAACATTATCTAAATAAAAACATAGCAGAATAGTTGGTTTAAGCTAAAAGCGTTATATAAACCACAGAACAACGAAATATTACATAAATAATGTAGCTTTTATTCATATTACGAAAAGCTTTTAAGTTTATTCTACTACTACTTAGTTTGAAACGGTCTGTACACACACATTTAAAATATTTTTCATACTGTTATACGTACATTTAATATTTAATTCATATATGAGCATAAATACAAGTGAATACTAGTGTAAATATATAAAGAAAAATTATCAAAAAAAAAATGTATGAAACGAACTACAAATATGGAAACGGACGGACAACAAAGTTATCCAATAGAATTTCGTTATTTTCTTTTGATGTGCGAGATCCTAAATATTTAAAAAGACTATACATATCTTCTTGGCAAGTTTTAATGTAAATCAAGCAAATGCAAGAAGCGGGTTACAACTCGAAATAACGTTGATTTTTCTACACAGAATGATTTATAGATCGATACAGGTGAAGCCAATGAAAGTATGTTGAAAAGTGACCAATTTCTTCACACTCCGGCATTTATAATTTGTGTTATTCAGAAACAACCATTAGCAACCATTGAAAAAAAATCATAACTCCTTCCGTGATCATTGTACTGTTACGTTATGTACACAGGTTTTCTTATATAAAGCATTTAAAAATCCTAGCTGTAAATAGTGTTCAAAATTATCCTCTAAATTAATTTTTTTTAAACGTGATTTTAGCTTTAGAGTAACGTCGAGCATTGCCATATCTGCTTATTAAAAACCTACACAGCCATTCTATAGATGGTGTCCCGATTTTGGTAATGACTGAAATAATGACTTTGAAAGAAAAAGAAAGCGATTTAAAAATTGGAAAGTTTTAACATGAAATATGAAGTTAAATGTTCATTTATATGTATACTAGTCATTACGATATTTCTATGTTAATTGGAAATCTCGTTTCTAGTTTCCGTTTGTATTTTGAGAAGTCCTGTCTTAGTGCTTCCTTTAGTGATTCCCCAAGAAGAATCTAAAGGCTAAATTTGAAGTGCGTTGTCTGTCAATTTTGGAAGTGTTTTATACATGTCATCTTACATGAGATTTTATTTGTGTTAACTTCAATAATAAGCGTAAAAATAAAACGAGAAAAATAAAATAAAAAATTTAATGAATAATATTTTAAGCCATAACTATAGTGTTTTTGGTAGTTTCTCTGCAACATAACAGTAAACCGCATATCACATTCAATTTATTACAATAGTATATTGTAATAACAATAATAGTAAATCATTGGCTTATGCAAATATATTATGTTTGTTTGCTAGAATGTATGTATGTTTATATAGTGTTAATTATGTGTTTATGTGTTAGCATTGTGCTAGCATCATACTGTATCCCTCATATATCAGAGCAAGTAGAGAGGATCTACTTTTAAGATACTCTGTTATCGCCAAATTTAGAGATTTAGAGTGGTAGAACTCAACACCGCGCTTTGTCTACCAAGTACCAGAGCGAGGAAATCACTTAAATTATTATTTTTGAGTTTAGGGTAGTAATTAAACATAAAGGGAAATAATTGAATCAAACCCACAACCTTCGCGTTAGCAATCGAGTGCTTGTGCCCCAAGACGGCGTCAAATAATTTTATAAAAATATATTTTTTGGGCTTCACTCCGTATTCCACACATAACAAGATAGGCTGAGAGAACCTGGGAACTTTAATGTTAAGATACTCTGTTCCCATTGGACACTTCCGTTCTTCACTTTCCACGGAATACTACATACAACGTCGCGTTTTGCCTCGATACAAGAGCGAGGAAATTAAAATTCTTCGAGTGGAAATCGATCTCACAACCTGTCGCCTTCAAAGCATGCTTGTGGCACTGGGCCACGACGATCTTTTTTTATATGGAAAAGGACAAGGCAAACGAGCGTTCGGGTCACCTGATGGTAAGTGATTACCGCCGCCCACGACCCCGTGCAACACCAGAGGAGCTACAGGTGCGTTGCCTGCCTTTAAGGTGGGTTGGGCGCCGGAGCCCAGCATTACCTGATGCGAAACGCAGTGGCATAAAGCCAGTACTTAACGCCGGTTTTAAATGCCGGGGGTGGTAATGATCCGGTCGAGTCTGCACATGCGTGCACGCTGGCTCTACCACACGTACTTTAGTCGCCTCTTACGACACCACCAGTACCAGGATGATCCTATTCTATATTCCGGGATTAAACGGCACATATGCATATAATTAATAATAGGTATATTACTTTCCTTATTATGGTATCGATATTAGAAATGTTCAAAACTTGTAATATGCAAACCCTACTGCAATTCATTACTCGTATACAGGTGAAGCAATTATGAATCAGACCAATTATCAAATGGGTGACCGTTACGGTGATGTACTACCGCATTCGATACAATTCAATTAAATAATTGATAGATTATTTCAATGGTTCAATGTAACTTAGGAATTTCAAATATCATGCAAAAAGTTGCGAGAAAAATATTTTTTTAAGCGACTTCAAAAAGAGAGAGTTGTCAGTTTGATCTGTATACATACAGATATTGATATTATTGGAATTGTATATAAATATTTAAGTATGATGATCTATTCAGGGTTTCAAGCACGTGTTTTTATCTACTATCTAAGCGCATGTTTATATATGTTTACAAATGTAGGCGTAAAACGCTGAAATTCGGCGCATAGGTTCTTTGGAGAACAATACTCTTTGTGCTCTTCGTGCTACACTCAAGTATTTCTACCGATACGGGGAAAAACAAGACGTTTATTTATTCATGCAAAATTGTGATCGGACACTAGTATTTATATATTAATGAAAATGTATTAATTTTTTTTTTATCCCTTAAAGAAAAACAAATATTATACATAAATAAAAAAAAGAAAATATGTTTTTGCAATCCGTACTTTATTGCGTTAAAACATAAACCTCTATTTAATAATACACACACTAAATTACAAGCGATTTCGAACTCCATCGCCAAAGCAAAAAGTCTAAAATGTGTTCAATCACCGATACCGTTACGTCCATTAATATCTAGAAAGTATTAATGTTTCGAAACAAAACCAGTACTTCAAAGAAAGTTGCAAAGGAAAATTATTTTAACCCTTCGGTTATAAAGACTAAAACACTGTGCACGCTATCTAGATTTGATCTAGAAAATTCTTCGACAGGAACGATGTAAACAAACGCAACAGGTGGGGTTTGTGGGGACCGGTGGGGAGGTTCAGGTGAAAAGGACTGGCGACTTTTAATTTCAATTCTAGTTTATTACTTATAATTCTATTTATAAGTTTTGTAGAAGAATTTAGAGAGAATTCATTAACTATGTATAAATTGGAGTGATTAATCATACTTTATATATCCCATAGTGACCTTATTTATATCGCTTATAATATATATTCCTTATTATGTGTTTCTTATACGTGTCGATTATTTATAAATTAATAACGTCGATCAAATTAAATATCCTTTATTATTCAAATAGATAGTAAAAATCTTTTGGGTAAACACACAAATATTAATAATAGAAAATACATAAAAGTACGAAAGCGTTAGGGGGTGAAGTAACTTTACTACAGTAGTAGTAAGTACTGTTGTTTATTACTTTAGGAAGACAAAATATTTAGTGAATCGAGTTATAGATAACAAGTAGAATCAGCTTTGGCCTTATATGGGCAATCAGTGTTTATGTCTGTAACATTATTTATAACATATATCACCACAAAACCAAAAAGGTTTTTAAAAGGGTATACTGTATTCAAAATCTTTTTAGAAGTTTAAAATGATAATATACCAATATGTGTTATCATATTTTATAACCGTGAAAGTAACTAGCCTTAATTAGCAAAGCGCGATTTTGAGTTCCGCCAATCAATATGAAGTCTCCAGGATTTGGCGAAAAATTAAAATAAGTGTCTTAATAGTAGGTTCTCTGCGCCTACTTTGTTGTGTGCGCACTACAGCGTGACGCTAAAAAGATTGCCTTAATTAATACCATGTACTAAACCTTTACTCATATCTTGAAACTGCCATAATGCCATATAATAAACTGCCATGAAAAGCGGGAAACTAAATGTTTAAAACTAGACTCTAGGCACTCTCCATACTCTGTTTAGCGGCGAAAAGCGTAAATCTACTTTTTCTATATTGTAATGTATCCCCTGTCTCCTCAATTAGGCAGCGAGGGTACAAATTGAATGATTACACTTATATATACACACGTCGAATAACTTGATACTGCCATAATTTTGTAATTTATGTGGGTATTTGTGTATACTAGTTTTGTATGTATTAGTTATTGTGGATTAAATGAAGTTAATTTCCAAAATACCAACTTCAAAACCAAAACTAGCTGTATATACTAACTTAAACTACAACTATGATTGAAATTAATATTTTAATTACCTTACATTAAAGTAAGCTAAAAAATGATACTTATACATAAAGGTACTTATTTTTATTTAAAATCAGTTATTATTGGAGTTGTAATATTACAAAATAATCAAAACGCGACGGTTGTGGGGTCGATTTTCACTCAGAGAATGAATTATTTTCTATTGAATTTATTTTATAATGAATAATGAAAAACTAGTCGAATAGAATCTTCAGGTTTTTAAAGACGGCTAAAAATAAAGAAATGAGAGACAAATCCTTTTGTCTATATAAATATTCCTATGCCATATAATAAATAGACGCAGTTAGAAAGTGTCATACTGCATGGCAATACTTAACGATTTCCATTAAGGTGTATGCTTGTTTTATAACTAGTTATTCGTTGCGGCGTCGCCTGCATGTTCAAATGGAAATAACCAAAAGATGTTTATGACACATTCTAAGTACCCGAGGTAACACTGATCACCTTTATGTTATAGTCTTTCTCGATAAATGGATTGTCAAAAAGACAAAGGTCTTCTCAATTCGAATTAATAATTTCTGATAAGATAACCAAACAAACTGTTCAGCTTTATAATATTAGTAATGATAGAATAGATGATATATTTCAAATTTAAATAAACTTGTATTACTATATCTCTTAGCAAGTAATTTAGTGTGAAGAGTCAAGAGACATCATTCTGCACTAACTGCCCGAATTTTGAATATTGAGTGCGGAACTTCGTCTCGGCAAGGTGGTGGAGAAATGAAAATTGAAATTGAAAATGAAAAGTTAAATATAATCATTTCCCTGAGTGAGAATCGAACCTACAACAATTACGATAGATCAATATTATTCTGTTATATTATCTTTTATTATTTAGAAACAAACTGTGTGAGTAACTCAAGAGAAAGCAATCGTGAAAGCGTATTGCGGTTATAAGGAAAATGCCATCGAAAAATACTCGACGAAGATTTATATGACACAAAAATATTTTGTGCTGTGTTGTGATGCTGTTTTATGTCTATACATAAAATGTATGTAAATTACATTAAATGTTATATACATTATTTAATGTTATATAAAATTTATATTTAAGTTAGAAATTGAGGAAATATAATAAAAACAATACTTTTCTCACACAAACCACTCTAATCCAAGCTGTCAAATATTGGACGTCAATTTGAACAATTAAAACAGAACATGCTTGGAAAAAAAAGGCGTGGTTAAATTGCCATAAGCAGAAGTAACTAATATATGTGTCATCATATAAACATTTTATTAAGATTGGAGTGTTTACCTGTGATTTTAGAATAGCTGTGTTTTTTCAAGTGCATAATGTCATTTACCCGATATTAAAACGTAAACAAATATTTTTATATTTTTTTTCTATCTGCCTGACTTTCTGTTTTTCCGGGCTAATATATGAAAAGCTGAGCCGATTTTATTTGTAAAGATTTCACAGATAGAGGAGGTGTTGAAGCAGTTTTTATACATTATTATATAAATATTCCTGAGGCCAGTCGTGGCGCAGCAGCACGAAGTGTGACTGTAAAACCGACGGGTTGTGAGTTCGATCGCCACTCGAGGAGATGAAATATTTACTTAAATTTATATTTCAATTTCTTCGCTCTGGCGTCGAGGCTAAGCGCGGCGTTGAATTCTGCCACTCAACGGAGTGTTTTAACAATAGGTTTCCTCTGCCTACCCTGCTGTGTGCGGGATACAGAGTGATGCCGATTTTTATAAATATTCCATAAAATTTCTTTACGCAAGCAAAACCGCGTATTTCGTGTGCGCGTACTTATCATCTAGATAGGTATAACAGTATAAATAATCATACTAAAATAATCAATCGATTTTCCCTAAATATGCTTAAATAATATTAAATAAATATTTTTACAGTCACGTCTTATATAATAAATACAAATCTTTTGGTTATTTCCGTTTGACCACTCGGACGAAGTCACAGCTAAATCTGCTATGTATATAGACCACTAATATTAACTTTTACCTACAATAAATCTCCCCACGGTGTAGGCACAAGGTTAAACAATCTGTACCAATTTTAGCCATCAAATGCCGCGGAAAGGCCTCGTCGCCACTTATCCCGTTTATAAAGATTGCGCACTTATATAAAATATTGGAAGAGACAATAAAGTGACCTTTTTAAAGGTTATTTTTTTATAGATCACGAAGGAATTTAATCATTAGTAGCTTCACGCTTACTTCTGCAAGGAGGGGCAGACAGAGTACCAAGTGTTAAAACACTTCGTACTTCACTTAGCGTCTCAATGCGAGACATTGTGTGTTGTGTGGCGGATCTTAACGTGGCTCTTTGTCGAACTGGAGCTAGAAAAAAAATTCTTATTAGTTGGTGAGGGTTGGAGATGCAAGTAAAACATCTTAGCTTCACACTGCATTCCGCATATAGCAGGGAATGTAGGGATAACCAAAACTCCACAGAGTTTTGGTTATGTGTTTCTTCTTAAAGATACTAAATGACATTAACATGTCGGAACTCAACGCTACACATTGTCAAATCACTAACCCTATAACAATAAGTGCAATTCAGTGGGGCCGTCGATGCGACAGTTTTGGGTTCAATTCAAACTCGAGGAAAATATTTCTCGCTCTAGTAACAAGGCAAAGCGCGGCGTTGAATTCCGTCACTCTGCATGCACCATCTCGAAAATTAGACTGTGCGTTGGGAACGGAACGCCTTTACTACAGATACAGCGTGAAGATAATGATAATAAAAATATGAAATATGAGAAATATGTCCCTTCTGATCATTCCCATTTGTTCCATGACCCACGATGATTGCGAGGGGCTGAGTAATAACCTCGACACTTCGTCAACAGTCCAAGTGGAATAAAACGGGACGTAAAAAATAACATTGGATTTGCTTGCTATACATTCTATAATCAGATTATTGTTAATAATTTTAGATAAGAAATGATACTAAAATGACAGTTCTTGATCTTATATAATTATACATTATTTTCTTAAGTAATTAATTGAAATAATAAAATATAACAATGTGCGACGTTAAGTTCCGCCACGTAGTACATAATGTCCTGGATTCTGGTGGAAAGTAAAGAACAACATCTCCTAGATTTTGACTAGGTGTTCCCTACCAACCTTGCTATCACATATAACATAACGTGTTAATTAAAAAAATATATATCAAAAAATCTAACTAAAAGAATTTTATCAAAGTATTAAATATGAATAAGCACTAGGTTTTGAATTTTGGCGGGCTCGCAGAGAATATTTTCATTTACTAGCCCCAGTAATCGCCTGTTTTATCAAATTAAATTTTCATTAAAGTGCGATTCTAGGCGATCTATGATAGATTTTTAATTTAAAAAGAAATTAGGCTAATGCTTTGATGTTGGCAGAATTTTTTGCTGTGACCGTTAACTGAGCAGGTGATTCCAGTCTACTGCCAAGTAGAAGCCGGTGGGAACGTAAAAAAATGTAAGAACGACCTGACGAGCATTTTGTTGTGTAAAAAAATATAGAGTAACCATATTTTGTAGACAATTTAGCAAAAATGTCACTATAATAATATGAAATGAGTTAATATGTTTAATATGAAAATTCACTTATGAGAATTTTATTTTACTTCATTCTGTATCCCGGAAATAGCTCCTCAATTTCCGCCGAATGCTAGAGGCATTATGTGTTGAGTGGCGGTGAGGTCCGCGACTCCGCGCTTTGCCTCGACACCAGAGCGAAGAATTGAAAATATTAAATATTTCATTTGCTCGAGTAGGGATTGAACCCACACACCGTCGCGTTTACAGTCACATGCTTGTGCCCCTTGGCCTTGCCCGATTGGCGTCCACTGTATTAAGTAAATACAGTATAAATTATTTTGCCCTTAAATTGCGTTGCTTATAAAATATAATGTATACACTAGTCATACAGCTTACGGCTTCGCCCGCTTGGAGTAGATGTAATAAAATACGTATTTGTAAAAAAATCTCTTAAATCACTCTGTCTATTAGTGAACCTTACATTAAAATTAAAAAAAAAACCAAGAACCGTTTAAAAGTGTAAAAATTAAATTAATTTTATACAAAAAGTGAATTAATTAAAAATAATTAATCTAATCTACGCACTTTATCTTTATATCAGAGCGAGGAAATGAAAATAAAAAATAAATTTAGTCATACGCAGTGCACCTGCGCTGCGACATTTCATTCTCATTTTCTTTGTAATATTCGTCGTATGAACATGAAAACTTTGTACAAAGTTAAAATGTTTCATAAAACGAACATAATATTAACTAGACATATAACATATTATTTAATTATGAAAAATCATAATTTCGAATTTTGTTAGATGGAGAGAGGAGTTCGAACAGTGGAGTAGAGCGTTTGAACATTTTAAAGGGGCAAAAGGGCCTTGTGTTGTACCTCTCAGGGCTCGTCTCCTACACATTTAAACCAAACGATTTACATACTAACTGTGTATAAAAAGTTACTTTGAATTTGAAGGGATGTCAGTTCGATATCGAACTCACATTGTACTCACAGCTATGGCGTTTACAGGAATATGCTGTCCTGCTGTAGTTCTTTAATTTCTGCCCAAACCTGAATTATTCCGTGCTAATTGACCAAAGTCAAAGTTGCAATTGTTGTTAATTGATTGGAGTAACGACAAAAAGTTTATTAATCTTTTCGACTCACTTTCGACACTCATTTCACGCAATGTTCCGTAAATAGAGTAGAGAGTAGGGAATGGAGTGTTCTGACAGATCTACTATACGTATATATACTATAATGTACGTAGAAGACGTGCCCTGCTGTGAGGGAAAAATCGTGAAGTTATTATTTGTATAATATGTACAAAATTTGTATGTCGTTTCTAAGGCAATCAGGTTGGTCTAAGAAATTGCTATACAAATTGACAAGTCCGCCATTAACATGATTTTAATGTTAATTCATTGATAATCATAATATATAATGATTATAGGAGGAAGTTGTGGCGCAGTTGCACAAGTATGCGACAGAAAACGCGATGTCTGTGGGTTCTATTCCCACTCATGGGAATGAAATGTTTAATATTTTCTTTCCCTCATTCTGGAAACAAGGCAAAGCGCGGCGTTTAGTTTTGTCACTCAACCTGCAATGTCTCGAGAAGTGAGTGTCTTAACACTAGGTTTCCTGTCTATCCTGCTATATGCGGGATAAACTGTAAACACGATGGTAGTGGGTTCGATTATATCTCTTGTATTTTAATTTCACCCTTCTTATAGACAAATCGGGGCGTAAAGTTGAGGCTGCCATTGGGTGCATTGTGGATAACAGAGTGTGTTAACCATAGGCTTCCTCTGACTATCCTGCTAGGAAATTTGTTTAACTTATATAAAAATGGAAAACATTTAACATGAGGTTTTATAACACCAGATTTTTTGCTTGTCCACATAACATAAATAAATACTTAAATACATAAAAAATATTCATGAATTTATTTTTTTTATTACTAAACAAATTATAAATAAGCCCACTTTTAAATGCAACTGAATATTAACCGATAGATATATGTCTCAGCTCTAAAAAACTACTAAACCGAAAACCGAAAATATTATCTAATTTTAATAACATCGCATAGATACCATATCTAAGCGATGCTACATACATACAGGTAAAACTGATAACTTACTTTTTTTTAACATCAGGTGTAAATAAAGATAAAAAATATACTGAATATAAAAAAATATAAAATAAAATCTCAGAAAATAAAAGGAATCTATTAGACGTTTCATATCTGGATCCATTAATGTGATTAAAGAAGGTCATTCTTAAAGCTTATCTGACGCAGAATTAAGAATAACTCACAACATAGTTTAATTTATTAAGACGTTATATTATTTTGAGTACTTTTTATATAGAGTTTTGTAGGGCTCCATACTTGAAAAGATAAAAACGGCATTCTTATTGGATGAGTTTCTCTACTATCTGTACGTTTGTCCGCCTGTTTGCCCGTCTGTCGGTCCGTTTGTCTTTCCATCTGTCTAGACTATTTTTCTCAAGATCGTGTGAACGTATCGAGCAAAAATTTTTATTAAATTTAAGTCTAGGTCTACAGTACAGTCTCTTGGAGCACAGAAACAAATCGCTTCTAAGTCACCATAATTTATAAAGTTTAGCAAATTATGAAGCTTAGCAAAACGTTTAAACTTCTACTCGTACTACAAATAAGGAAAAACTATTAAATTTGGAAATTTATATGTATATCACAGAAAATACTACTATAAAGTTATATTTGTTATTTATTTCATACAAAATGAACTCTTATAAGTCTTGCCACTTGACGTACTATCATGTAATTAGTACGGAACCCTCAGTGGTTGAATCCGACTCGCACTCAACCAGCTTTTTATCTTCAGAGAGGGAACAAAATTAATTATCGTGGTGAGTACTTTTATGTGAATAATTAAATAAAATAAGACAAAAAAAAATTATGTACCTTTGGTTGTTATTGTGGTGTTTAAACCCGATTCCTAATAATGATAATATTTAAAATCTAGACTAAATCTATTTGTGTAACAAAGAAGAATGGAAAAAGGCAGAGGGAACCTAGTGTTAAGACACCCTGTTCCCCACTTTTCGCCGACTTTTGGAGACATTGCGTGTTGAGTGACGAAACTTAACGCCGCGCTTTGGCTCGACACCAGAGCGAAGAAATGAAAATATAAATATTTTTTTTATTTACTCAAGTGGGGATCGAACCCACAACCAGTCTTTACAGTCACACTTTGCGCCCCTGCGTCACCATTGTTACATATATAATTTTTTTCTGAAATAACCAAGTTTCAATTCAATTTTGTAAAATTATAAAAAAATAGTACTACGATGCCGTTTTTTAGTAGCATCAAAAGATAATATTGTACTTAATCAAAAGAACAAGAAAATGGAGTAAAAAATATCTTTATCAATTTGAAACTAGACTCATTTGTATGCAAATCGTGACATTAGCACGGATTAGTGATCCGACGTGAAATGGGAGCAAATTTAAGGGTTCCGGACACAACTAACGGACAAATCGCTTTATTATGCAAAACTA
The DNA here is from genome assembly GCA_018249775.1 of Heliconius hecalesia formosus. Taxonomy (NCBI): domain Eukaryota; kingdom Metazoa; phylum Arthropoda; class Insecta; order Lepidoptera; family Nymphalidae; genus Heliconius; species Heliconius hecalesia. The sequence continues at coordinate 2,474 of DWMY01001356.1, read as the reverse complement.
AGGCGAATATATCTTAGAATTAGATTTAGTATTGTGAATTGGTTTATGTATTACTTATGATCTGAAGTTGAATTATTATAAGAGACAGAATGCTGTAATGTCGCAGTTGGACAGGGTCTGACCAAAAAGAAGATGCTTGTGAGTTTGAATGGTATGAAATCGAGCGAAAGGCGGAGAATGGAATGAAAGGGACACTAGGTTCTCTTTGTATGTGGTAAGCTATGCGATTAAACTTTGTGAAATCAGACAGTGGAAGCGAAAATATTTTAATTAAAATCTTCCCATAATTGAAGATTTCATTCAAAACTATCGACTTTACTTGACTCTTAACAACTGATGCACCATGGAGTCTTTTCCCTAAAATGTTTTCGAATAATAATATAATTTTCTTATAGCTAGCTGGTGGACATATTTGTCATAGTTTAGCCTCCTCTATGGCTTTAATCCGAGCCTGATATAAATCTGGCTTTGTGGTTAATATTTTATTAGATTATTACATCACAATTGATATTGAGTAAGATATTATTAAGAAATACAATATTTTGTTTTAATCAGTAATAATATAAGTATCTCTAAATTTGATATCTTTAGATTGATCTTAGAATTTTGGAATACAAAAGGAGATAGAGTATATAATAGAGATATAGATTTGTAGATTTTTTTTAAGATTTAATGAAAATGATTTAGAATGTTAACGTAGTGTAAAAGTCTCCGACTAAAAATACGTTCGCACAATGTTTTGAATTTGGAAGGAAAGCGGAGAATGGAGTGTCTTAACATTAGATTATACTTTTAGGTTCACGCTGCTCTCATTTAGGAGGGTAGGTATAGGAAACTTGTTAAGGAAATGGTATAATAGACTGTTCCATTGCCATTAAGATATTTCCGTTCCACACTTTCCGCCGAAAGGAGGAAAGAGGGGAACTGAAGGGAATGCGTGTTGAATGGCGGAATCAACGCCGTGCTCTAAATTAGGGTATTATTTACAGTTAACTTACCTAGACTAAGAGTTTTTTACTCTTGGTTGTATCAAGTTGGCCTTAAAAATTGTGCGAATATCAAAAAAAGCCGATTTTTTAAATATAAAAAAAATTAACTTTATGCAAATAATTTGTTAATTGATAAGTTTATTCTATGGGCGGCATGTGATACAAAAAAAATGTATTAAGTGAAACCAATGATTAATTTATGCTAGGTATTTAAAATAAAAAAAATATTTGACTTTAAAATACATACATATATTTTTGTTGTTTAACTAATACAATTAATTAATAATTCAGTTACTAAACGCACATTACATACATAAATCTTTTTGAGGTATATGCGACTTTTCAAATAGCTCTACCATTTTTTCGTTATCTGTATAATATTTTGTTAAATCTGAGCTGTCTTTACCAACTATAACACTGCCAACCACATTTTCTTGAGTTGCATCTGAAAAGACTACTTTATTTTTTTTCATTTGGTTATGATACTGATCAAGAATAAAGTTTTCTTGTTCCTGTGTTCTATTATTTACGTTTTCTTTACGAATGCCGCATATAGTCTGTATTAATGATCCTAATGTCATTTGGTCAAGAAATCTCCTTTGAACAGCTGTCGCTTGTACGCTGGCTATAATATCTTTGTATTTGTTTTCTAGTTTGTCTAATGCCGTAGTTAGTTCTATTTGATATTCATCAGTGATTTCTTTAGTGATTTGAGCTTTCTGTTTCATAAGTTGAAGTTGTAAGAAACACTCTGTTAATTGTTTCTCTTTCTTTAAATTATATATCTTCTCTTCGTATGCTTTGCAATATTTGTTCTTAGATTTTCTACAGTCGTTTATATATTTTTCTAAATCTGCCTGTTGTGTTGTGGAAGTCTGTGGTGAATTATTTTTTTGCTTTTCAATATTAATATTTAATAGAGCAATTTCTTCTATTTTTTTATTAATAATTTCATCTTTGCTTGCTGTAATGCTTTGTATTTCTTCTATTCTTCTCTTTAGTGACTCTTCATATTGTTTTCTTATTTCTGATATTTTTTGTTCATATTTTTCTTTCAGTTCTAGTTTTATACTAGTCTCAATCTCCATAGTTTCTATCTTATGCTTTGCTTGTATATCTTCGATTTCAAATCTCTTCATGTCGTCATAGTCGTCTAAATTATTTTTAAGAGTACTAATATTTTCTATTAGCATTTTTCTGGAAGCCTGAACTTCTTCTAATTTACATTTTAATGATTTAACAGTCACCAAGCATTCTGCAGATGGTTTGCAAGTACTTGTGGAAGCATCAATTTTCAATATATCATCATAAGAGTCGTCACGTTCATCTCTCAATATATAATTTTCTTTGACGTATGCTAACTCGTCACGTAAGTGTATATTTTGTTGTTTAAGGTTCCTTAGTTTATATATAAGGTTTTTAATTCGAGATTGGTAATAAATATTCTGAAAAATGTTGCCTACTTTAATGGAAACATTACCACCG
>DWMY01001355.1:0-15178 GCA_018249775.1 Heliconius hecalesia formosus | reverse complement strand
ATATATATATATATATATATATATATATATATATATATATATATATATATATATATATATATATATATATATATATATATATATATATATATATATATATATATATATATATATATAAGATAAGTTCAATGACCACTACCATTGGTCGTAGCGACACCTAATATATTCGTGGTTACCCGTGTCGTGCTCAAATGTTAATATTCTTTTAATATTATCCGTTACAGAATCAATTAAATATAAAACAATAATCATAAATCGAAGTATAATAATTACAAAATTATAATTACAAGTAATCCGTCATATAAATTACTATGACTACATTAATACTTATAAATGTGAGAGTTTGTGAGGATGAATGTTTCTTAAACTACAGAACAGATTTACATAAAATTTCGAAATATTTTTTAGTTTCACGCCGTAAACCGCGCGTACCACGTAACGTAACCTAGGAACCTAGGGCTAAGACATTCTGTTCCCATTAAGACATTTACGTTCCGAGTTGTGTCTGTCTGCTCGTAGCACTTAACTGTCTTTCTTATTTAAAATATATTATTTGTAAAATTACTATTTATATGATGATATAAAAAATGCAGAGATTTTATAATGATAAAGAATTGTCCAATGTAAGTTCATCTCACATCTATAGAACCAATCATATCAAATACGATTAAGACTAGAATGGACACTATTTACGACTACGTGCATAAATTGACGAAAGGACAGTTTTAACTACTCTCTACAATTAAAACGAAAGAGATTTTGCCGAACCTAACCTAAACCTATCAAAGCGACAACATCGCACATGCCTCATTCACGAAATCAGGTCATAGGTATTAGCGGTGAAGTTGAACGCTGCTTAGGTATATTATAAACGTAAAATAGATCGAGAGATATCCTTTTCTTGTTCTGGTATATTTTTTATGAATGTAAAGTGGCAGATCGGCAACGTTTCGTAGTATTTCTGTAGTAGTAGGTGTTTACGTTACTGGTCTATCTATTCGTAACTACGTCACACCTAATACAGTTTGGATAAAAATAATGAAATGTAAATAATAATACTACGTCTAAGCTGTTGAGGATTCTTGACTATTTTTTTTAGTCACGGGTTTAAAATATTTTAGCCTATATGCTGCTCCCGTAAAAGGAGCGCGGTCGCTTCAATCGTATATATGCTAAAGTGAGACGAGCGCCGGCTCGCTGATCCCAGACCGATCGACGGCCGTAAGCCGAAGTTGGAGATTTGAGAGCGCTTTCGAGCTTTCCATTTTAAGTAGTCACGTGGTACTTGCAATTTTCAGGGCAGAGTACCCGTTTTTACCCAACTGGTGCCACTGGAAAGGATAATACGGCTAACAGCATTATCTGCATTTTGAAAAAAAAAAACTGGCTCTCTACCATTGCTGTCCAGTAATTTGTAGCGAATATATGTTACGTACAGGTACATTAGGGATACAGCGTAAAGCAGAGTTTATTTAGTTTAATCTCTGGGACTACTGCTTTGAATTAAAAAATATGATTGTTGAATTTATTGAGGAAGGTATCAGGTAACAGGTATATATATATGTACAAAATTACGTTAATAATTTTAATTTAAGCCACTGTATTTGCAGTCAGAGTTAATATTCAACCACAGAACGCATCATATATTAATATTCCCATTTGAATACAGAGCCGAAGTTGTAGTTAAAAACTAGTCGTTTAATAAAACTAAGAGGAAGTAAACTTCAGTTAAACTAAAATTTAAGTGAAGTTTGTGCAGTATTGTAAGTTTAATATACATATTATTAAACAAAATTTCAAAGGTATTTCTTGGCTTGTGGTAAAAATAGCTTAAAATTGTGTTCTGTGGCTAAAACTATAAAGTTTCATTAGCGACTGTTTTTAAAGCAATTCCTATTTTATTTAGAAAGTACATTTAAAAATATTTCATTGCATAGCATATATATAAGAGTTTTATTTAACTTTGCATTTCTTATATTAAGTATTTACGGCTGTCTAACTGTAAAGGCGACGGTTGTGGGATCGATTTTTACTCGGGAAAAAAAATGGTTTTCATTTTCTCGCTGTGGTAAGGCGACAAAATAAGGCGTTCAGATCGGCCACTCAAGATGCAATGTCTCGAAAATTGGGATGGAAAGTATGGAATAGAGTATCTTAATGCTAGGTTTCCTGTCTACTGTGCTATACGCAGGGCACAGTGCGAAGCTAAATAAAATATATTTTTTTGTATATGCCACAGAGGCCATTGTTTTGGAGTAAACCAGTATTCAACTGTTCTACTTACATGAGTAACAACACGGAAAGTGAAAAACTGAGTGTCTTGAGACTAAGCTTAATCTGCCTAATTTGCCACGCGGCATATAAAATTGAAAATCAAAGAAAAATAAAACAGAAAAAGCCAATCGTGAGGCAGGGGCACTAGTATGCAACTGTGAACGCAATAGGCTATGGGCATGATTCCCTCTCGAGAAAATAAAATAATTTCCTCGAGTGGGATTTTATTTCCGTAACCAGGCAAAGTCGTTTTTTGTATCGCCAGTCACTCGATGCCTCCAGAATTCGATGGAAAGTGGGGAAAAGTAATGCCCTAATGAGAACGGAGTGTCTTAACACTAGGCCCCCAGGTAGTATTAATAAGAGAATGCCAAATAATGTGTTGCCAGTTGCCATTAGAACTCCGCTATAATTTGGTGAAAGATCTACATAGTTAACCTGAAAATTAATAGATGAAAATCATATTTTTAGCGACTCTGTGTAATAATTAAATCCATAATCTTTAATACAATAAACCTTTATTAATGATATTAAATATAAATAAGAGTCTGTCATAGCTCAGCGTTATGAGATCGATTCTCAGTCGGGTGAATTAATTATTTTAATTTATCGCCTTGGTAAAAAAAAATATAGAGCTGAATTTCACCACTCAACACAAAAAATCTCCAATAATTCGTGGAAAGTGACTAGCGGAGTGTCTTAAATATAGGTGCCCTCTGCCTATTACTATATGCAGGATTAGGAAACTAAAAAAACAAATCTTACCATCCAACCTGTATGTATAGCAGCATTAGCAGTCATAGACACTATGAAGCACATTACAACCACCGTGGTGTCTTCTGTATACGACACTGATGCCAGACATAATCCTGGTATGAAACAAGCTGGAATAATAAATATTATTATAGTGAGTAGACAAAGAGAATCTAATGTTGAAACACTCAATTCTTTACTTTAAAAAATTAAAGTGACATTGTGTATACGAAATAAATCTGACGCCGCCGTTTATGTAATCAGTGCGATATATTGAAAAAACGGTCAAGTGCGAGTTAGAATCCGCCGCCCACCGAAGGTTCCATACCAATTACTTGACGATAGGAAAACGGGAATTATAAGTAATAAGAATTAACAAAATTAATTTCGGATTTATTTCTTTATTTTTACGCCAAGTTCTCACTTCTTGCCAAATTTCATAATTATAGGTCTACGGGAAATAAAAAAGCTGACAAGCTTAAGTTCGCGGATGTATGCACTCATTTTGTATAAAATTAACATCAAATCATCATCAATTGATGGCGAATACAAATTTAAGAGGAAATAAATCGACGCTTTGCTATTAATTGGTCAGATACGAAAGAAATCATAACACAGCTGTAGAAACTCTTACAAGAACATAATTAGTTAGGCTAATTGTTCAAAAAACGATAGATTATTTCTATCGTTTTTTGAACTTTGCTATCGAAAGATAATAAAATCTTTGTCCGAGTAGACAAAAGACGAAAAGAACATGGAAGACTTGACCAAGATAATTTACCCAATAATAGTAAGTATGTTATTAATGTATCAATGCAAAAATTATGCTATTATTTTTTTAGGAATGTAAAATATATTTAAAAAAAAAAAACTAAAAAAGCAATCTTTTCTACACGAGCTATAAAGTGTATGAACCTAAAGTCAAATAGTCGAATAGTAACATCTGAAAATTTGCAGTAATTAGCTCCTGGCTCTATTATCACACGTCCTCGTTAATTCGATTGTTCTCTCTTCTAGAATCATGACATTTATAGAAGATGGGAGTGTATAACTCTGTCATAGTCCTTAAACTCCTTTCTAGTAAATATTATAGTAATTATGTTTATTGTAGGTACCTACTGTTTGGGAATGAAAATATTATAGCAACATTGAACGTGTAAGCCTTTCATATTATCAGCTCTGATTCAATTGACTTGAAAACTATACCTATATAAACAAATTTAAACATAAACTTAATTTTAGAAAATAAGTATTTAATAAGAAAAATTAACAATAAAAGTAAAGTTATTAATACTTACATACCCAATTTACTATTTAAAATCCGTTATATTTCGAATCGGATATTTTAAAAATATTTTTTGCTTTAGTTTGAACTAACTGGTTACTTACAATTCATCTCTTAATGTTATTTTTTTTCTTGGCTGGCACCGATTTCAAAAATAACCACTAAGAAATGGTTACATTGTTATTCCGTTCATTTAGTCATCTTTACATGATATAAAAGTTAATATAGGGATGTATAAAGACATAATCTAACCATTAAAAGTTGAGAAATTATACCTACAATAATCAGCAAAAATGAGCTAATCGCAAGGGCTATATTATCTAGATGATTTATATAAATATAATATTTTTTAAGTTATTGTTAATGCCCATAATACTATTAAACATAAAAATAGACGTTTATATATCGTATACATAGAAAATTTTTGTATAACTAATTTAACTCCATATAATGTAGCCAGTGTCCTAATTTGGGAGCAGACGTGTACTTTCTTGAAAATTATTATAGTTTTTTATGATTTTTTTATATTTCTAATAAAAACCTTTTTAAAAATTAATTGTACGTTTACGCTTGGCTCTAATGGGTTAAAGTTAAATTAATTTAATAATAGAAAATTAATCATAGAAAAACTCACCAATAGAATTCGACAACCTTCTTGCATTTCTCAAACTTATGAGTTTTCTGTTTGTGCAAAAGTCTGAAAAGAAACCAAACGCGATTGAGCCGAAGAATGACGCTATCTATGTAAGGTAGAGATGATAACATACCACTCTGAAAGAATAATAACATATTTTTTTAGCTTCGTACCTATATTCTGGACTAAAAAGGATAGGGATAGTTCATTACTCATGCACCGTCTATTTTTAATTCAACGTCATGCCTTGTCTTTCTGCCAAAGCGAGCAAATGACAATAATTCATTCACCCTTATAAAAGCGATATATCGCCTTACTGTAAAATGGACGGTTCAGTAAATGCGTTCGTTTGCCACTCGCCCAAGACTAAATACGGCGTTGAATTTCATTACTCAACACTCAATCGCTCGAAAATAGAACAGAATGCTTAGATCAGATTATATTGACATTACATTCTTTTCTGTTATTTCTGTCTTCTATATTATAATTATCATCACAAATTATTATTGTTAATTAAATCATATCATATTGAAGTATAAGACAGAATATAATTTTATTAAATAGCGGGTTGTATAATGCGAGGTATTATATTATCTGTTACACAATATCAATTAAAATCGAAAAAAAAAAAAAAGGGTTTATTAAGTGTATAACAACGGTATAGATAATTAAACTGAAATAACCAACCGTTACTTAAATAATATAATACCGATACCGCGCAAGGCCGAAACTTACACCACACCATTAAATTAAAAAAATATATCAAATCTACTACTCAAATAAGCGAAGAGGCAAAGAAAAATATAATTTAATAATAAACAGCAAATAACTATCACAAAAATCAAAAGTAGGTCGAAAATATATGTAAATATACAAAACCTTCAACTACCCGTTCGACTCGGTCATACCGTGCAGCTCGTAGGCTAGCTCATTTTGAATCAGCGACATCTCCTAAAGTATTTATTGGAATGATGTACAGTAAAATATAATTTTAATCTAGGTGAAATGCTAAAAGTGACTGGGAACCCATTTTTGGCGACCTTTTGTAAAATCAACAAAATTCCTTGTTGCTTAGCGACGGTTGTTACAAAATGGCATGGCAAAATAAATTGCATGTTAAATTAAAAAATATTTTAATATATTAGTATATATCAAGAATATTATAAATATGAGAAAGAAGTAACATATGTCTATCCCAAGACCCTCAAGTATCTCTGTATCAAATTTTATCACAATCGGATCAGTGATTTGACCCTGCACATACAAAGATATTTTCGAATTAATATAGGTTAGGATTATATGTATAATTATATATTAGTAGGATGTAAATGTACGTATATGTAATGTATATTTTACTTCTGCACACCAGTATATATATTATCACACATGATGAGGTTGGCTGGGAGAGAATGCTCTTTCATTAGCGTTAAGCCCGCTTTTTGTACATTTTTTTGCAATTATGTGCAATATATAAATAAATAAACAAAATTTCTCTATACGTACTAGAAGTTATGAGATTAAAGCGTTCAAACAAATAAAATATTTGCTTTATAATAAACAAAAAACAGTATCACTCTGTGTCCCGCATACAGCAGGGTAGGCAGAGGGCCTACTGTTAAGACACTCCGTTCCCAAGTTCTCCATACAAATTTGTAAATTGCTGCATGGATATTTCTGTGTCTAGTTCAAATTGTCGCGATTGTACACGAATTTGATTGCCACTAAGCTCAGAAGACATATACATAATAAACCTATATGTTTTATAGTTTATCTCTGTTTTATTTAGGTTAAACACAGGGTTCAGACACTCCAAACACAATGTACAAGAATTGGGCAGTGGAGAATGAAGCATCTTAATATAAGCGTTCTAACTCCTGTCCTAGTCTGCGCTAGAATAACAAAACAATATTAATAATCCGAATATAGTAGAGTGACAAAAAATCACATATATTTTTTTAACGTCACGCTGTATAACGTTCATAGCATCCGTTCCGTTCCCCATTTTTCACCGATTTCTGGAGGCATAGCGTGTTAAGTGGCGAAACTCAACGCTGCGCTTTGCCTGTCGAGGCAAATCTAAGATGATAAGAGCGAAGAAAATAGAAATATTTATTATTTAATTTCCTAGAGTGGAAACACACACACTATACAGCGTGAAGCTGATAGAGTGGAAATAGATCCCATAACCTGTCGCGCTTACAGTCACACTCTGTGCCCCTGCGCCACGACTGGCCTCTGTTTATTTAGTAGTAAATAAATATTTAAAAACAATTTTTGAATTAGATAATTCGCTTATGATAACAAATTTTAATTTTAGTAAATTTTTAAGTGTCTGTAGTTGTATCGAAATTAAACTTTTGGAGATTAATCTTCAAATGTTTTTGTAGTTTTATAAATATAGTCAAAGTATTTACCTTGGACCTTTTTAAAGTAATCACAATTACTCAATTTCAAATAGTTTTTTGTGCAAATAGTCCATTATAAATCAGAATGGGAATGAAGCACAATTGCACAACACAGAAGAGCAGAAAAGAAACAGTCGTAATTACACAAAACAATAAAAAAAATTAGCTAACGGCAATCGCATTTAACTCCCAATTTTGACCGGATTTTCGATCGCGATCCCTCGTGACTGAGCACCTTTATACTATGCGATGGCCGACGACTAATAGCAATTTAATTAATTAATTGCGATACGATCTCCATACGATTTTTTAATGTATATATAATAAAATATCTCGAACTCGAAGAGGTCTCGAGCTTTTTCTGAATTTCAGGCAATTGGCAATTGAACTAGCGGCTTTAATACCAAACTTTTGCCTCGACACCAAAGCGAAGAAATGAAAATATACATGTAAATAAATATTTCATTTTCTCGAGTGAGGATTGAACCCTCAACCAGTCGATTTTACAGCCACACTTTGGGCCTATGTGCCACGACTGGCCGTGAAAGTAATTTTTGTAGGAAAAATAACATAATTATAATTTAAAAAAAAACTGACTTCTTTAATTTCAACTTGATCTCATAATTAGAACTTTACGAAACTTTCTTCAATTGGATTGATATTGAGTTATTCGTCTCTTTGTCATGCACATACTTAATACAAATTTAAGACTTGTGATTTTCTCATAGATACCGTTGTCTAAAATAGACTAAATTAAAATGGGACCACTAGTTTTCAAATAAAAAAGAATCATCAAAATCGGTTAACTCAGTCAAAAGTTCTGATGCAACCAAACATATAAATACATACAGTCGAATTGACAACCTGCTCCATTTACAGAAATCGGTTAATAAAATTCTGGCACAATCAAATTACGTTGATTATTCACAAATAAAGCAAAATTATATAATTTTAATGAAAAATATAATGAATTAATCACTTGTCTTCCTATTTTATTTAAACACAATTTAAAGAAGAAAGTAGATACAATTCAGTTCAGTTCTTCATTTATGGCGCTTCGAGCGTGCCAGTTGAACACTGATCACTTCGCCAATGTCACGTTGTATGGAGAACACACGAAGAAGATTGTACGGTAAAAAGAGACTATAGATACAATTAATAGTTTGTCTACTATAAATATTATTTTAAACGTCAACATTGGTGACATTAAAAAAAAAATAAAGAGGGTATATTTGCCGGCACTAGCTCAAGTAGCGATGTATACAATAAAAAGTGAATAAATGTATTTGGAAAATAAATTTTGGTTGTTAAGTTCATAATTTATAAAAGTTGTGATTAGATGACGTATAATGTGTTTACATCACGTAAACACATTTTTATGTGCATTTTTGTATGTACGTTACACTCATTTAAAGTTGATATATTTCTCAAGAGATGTATATAAAAAAAATACATGATTAATAATGTTAAGGAAGTACCAAATATATTTTATGAATTAAATTTAATGTTTTACTCAAAACTTATGAAAAAAATTGCATACAAAATTTATGAATACGTTTCAAGTACGAAAAAAATGTTTTATATTTCTATTATATCGATACACTATCAAATGAGTATTAATTTTAATGGCACAAATTATTAGAATATGAGAGACTTAAATGCAGGAACACAGACGACATCTTAGTACAGCGTAATCTCTAAAGAATATAATTATGTATTATAGTGAAGGAATAAAAAAAATGTTGAATTCCTCTATAGAATATGTTATTCTACATTATCTCATAAAAAACAATTTTAAACATTGCATATAATGCAATGTTTCAAATTCTTGTACTCCTGTAGTATAATTATTTTCAATTACTATCAACAGTACAATGTCGATACTAACAATATATTATAGAGTAATTTTGAATATTTTGAATATTTTTCCGCCGATATGATAATTAGTTGGTGAAAAACATGATTAATTTTTAATTTGAAAAAATTATTCATGAACTATAAGAATTAAAAATTATCTAAAATATGTTTTTTTGCATGTGTTGTAATAACTATTGGTATGTATAAACCAAAAAAAAACTATAAATATTAAATATGCTTAATTATTTAGGTATTACAGGCCGTTGTGGCCACAAAAGATATGACTGTAACGCGACGTATTAGCAACATATTAGCAGCTTCTTCCGAAGCTATTAATTATTACAGATTGTAGTCTCCGCGGATATTCAGAGGTAATCCAGAAAAAAATATTTTCCTCCTCACCTCACTTCGATATGACATCTTATCTCAAATGTCTTCTTAGTCTTACGTTAAAAGCTGGACAGTCCTTTATGTAAATCTAACATATTTAGTATGGAAGATTGTGCCGCAAAATTATCCGGAAAATATTATTAAATAGATGTTTATCTTCACGACCAATTGACATAATGTTAAATTCTTTATCAAATAATACATATAAGCCATACGAGATCTGTATTAAATTCTGGATTAATTATTGTAACAAATATAACTACAACTATTTACGAGCATCAACGCCAGTAGTAATCCACTTTCCAACTGAAATCTTTAACTTCCACAATACAATCTTCAGAAGGTTTAAGGAATTGTGGGACAATCTGAAAAGAGATTAAAGCAGTGAAGACTTATGTGGACTAAAAAAAATAAGCCACACATTAGCTTTTTAAATAAAGGGAGCCAAGGTTGAGTTGGCCCATTAGGAACGACTACAATACCTCAGCCTTATCTATATTTATTTTATTTAGCATTTTTGATATGAGCGAAAAAGGTGGAAATGCATAAAATAATAAATTTGACCACGATACAGTAAACGCATCAACGGTCATAAATTCTGGATCAGGTTTCCAAGATATGAAATTTTAACATTCAGTGTTACATTTACTTGCAAATAAATCTTTCACACCATTCCCATGTAATGTTTAGACTCTTCAAAAATTGTCCACTTATAGTTTACTGATGAAAAATTGAAATACTTCAATGTTTTTGCATTAAAATACTTAATAGTCTCTTAAATATTTTTTTAGCATGTTGTCGTTGAGCCTTAAGAAATTTAATATTACTCTTCACGTATGCGCTCAAATGCAAAATGTAAAAAAAGAATGTCATGGTGAACATGAAGAAGATTGATTCTATGACGTCCGGCAGGATGATTGGCCCAGACGCAATAGAACCGAATTAGGTAATAATCCTCAAAATTTGAGCTTTGCTAAAATTACGTAAGTTTCATTCTCGATCTCAATCTACTAGTAACGTAATCGATTAAAATTACGTATGCCTTAAATTAAGTCCACGTTGTGTTATTAGGAGTATCAGTCTGATATTATGTATCTATCGTAAAAGGAATCTCTTAAACGTACATTTGGGTTGCAAGTCCAAAGTACTGCCCCGAGCTTCTCACCCTGGAACTAAGCAGTTTCTTATCTTCTTAACATTATTTAAAAAATAATAGGCAAACGTGTTTATAATTATGTACTTTAATAATAGAAGAAACAAATTTAAAGCTAGTTTTTCACAGTTTCAGTTTCTTGAGATTGTTTTTCTGGTCTTAATTGAATTGCATCTGGGTCTAAAAAGTAAATAATGGTTAAGTAATTGTAATGTGTTAAATAAATATTTTGGTTGTGGGCTCAATCATTTACAGAAGCTTCGCGCTTTTTGCCGCATAGCAGAGGGTATCTGGTGTTAACTTACGCTGTTTCCCACTCTTTTGAGTAAGGGAAGAAAACGCTGCGCTTTGCCTACTAGAGTGAGGAATAAAAAAATATAATTGTACCTACGAGTACCATTTCATTTATAGTTAGAGATTGTTCAACGAACAAGAGTGAGTAACTAAGAGTGGCGAACGGAGTATACCAACCTTCACATCTCTTCTGCCTACACTTCTTCTCTGGTCTCTTTAGAGTAATAAAAAATACTTCGCCCTCCACGTTCTGTCTAATTTAGGAAAAAAAAACGTTTCGAGTACCAAGACTCAACGCCACGCTCTGTTTTGTTACCAGAGCAAGAATAGGAAAATAAAGAATCTCCCGCGTGGAATTCGAAGCCACAACGCGTTTACAATCAGATCTCGGTTTCTATCTACTCCCTTTCTTGGACAGAGGCTGTATCTCAGACATAGCAGGGTAGGCAGAGGGATCCTGGGAACCTAGTGATAAGACACTTCATTCCCATTAACACACTTCAGTTCTCATTTTTCACCGAATTCATTACGTGTTGAGTAGCAGAACACAAAGTCGTACTTTACCTAATTACCAGAGCGAGGAAATTAAAACATTAAATTATTTCATTTTCTAGAGTATATTAAATTAATCGAACATAAGCTGTCGTGCTTACAGTCGCACGCTTATATCCCTAAGCCACGACTGGCCTCTTATATAATAATCAGCTTACTTTAAATTTTATCTGTGGCAAAATTTTAAAAACTAATAAGGTAATATTTACTAGAATTTGAGCTTCCAGGATCATTCCAGGGCTGTATATCTGCTGACATGAAGATAACGAAGATGAGGTTACATAAAATTGTCATGGCAGCCATTACCGTCATGACGACCCTCCATTGAAAACGATTTGTCTGAAAAAGACATTGGAACAAAATTATACAAGCATGCTGTTGATATTTTTAAAATCAGCTTCACAATGTATCCCTCACACAGCTGGGTACGCAGAGGGAACCTAATTTAAAATCAATTCTTTCCCCACTTTCCGCAGAATTCTGGAGGCATTACGTATTGAGTGGCAGAACTTAACGTTGCGCTTTGGCCTTGACACCAAAGCGAAGAAATGAAAATATAAATTTCAATAAATATTTCATTTCCTCGAATGGATATCGAATCCACAACTAGTCATGTTTAAAGTCACACATTTGAGCCTTTGCGCCACGACTGGCCTGGTTGATGTTTTTACGTTTATTATAATAGCGCTCGGTTTCACAGGCGGCAAAATTATTTTATATTATATATTGTCTGATATTCGGCCGAGCGCAATAAAATGATGACTAGGATGATCGGGTGAACGATGACAACGATTAAATATGCATGGCAGTCACTCATAATAGTGTTTACTATGAGTGACAAATATCTCAGTGGAAAGAGTTTCGTCTGGTGACTTTTTTCCTCGGAATTGCTAAAAGATCTTGCGTTACAATGATAACTTCTATGCATCACGATTTTTATTCAAAAAACATATATCTCGCGGTTGAAGAATCACTTACAACGGCCGCGATGAAAAAAGAGTTCTTATTCATTAAAAAAGTTAATCTTAGACATATTTGGTTTTATTTTTTTATTTGTATCTTCTTAAAAAATATGTTAACATAAGTTTATATAAGACATCGTATCTTTTTAATGTCTATGATCTTAGCAGATTAAAAATAAAACGGAGTTCTATTCAAATGCTGCTGAGTCCTATAGTTATTGATAGATTTTAAGAATAGTTCTGACGTTAAAAAAAGTTTTTTGAAAAATGTTTCTACTATCTTCCCTTGCCACATTTTTTGGAAATAAAGATCAGGTCGAGTTCTGCATACATACGAATCAATAATATATTTCCTGATCATTTTTAACAATAGTTCTGTTAATTTCACGTAGAAAAAAAAAACCCAAAAAAAGAATGTTCGTTTTGTAAATTGTTCAAATCGTGAAATATTTTTTTAAATAAATAAAATTATGAACTCAGAATTTTCAAAAGAATATGAAATAATCTTTAAAATAAAATCTGTAATGAAATCGAAAATCACGTTTAAGATAAAGCAGAAGATATTCGAATAGAAGAATTTTTAAAAGAAATTAGCGTAAATTGATCATAATTATGATGAAATATTTTTTTTACAAAAGTAAACACGATGCTCCGAACCTCGAACTCTTTGATTTCTTACAGAATACGAATATTTCTATTATATAGATCCTATTACGAAACCAGAACTCAAATAAAAGCAGAGCACAGTTAAATATTCGATTTGTTGAAAAATATTAGTTTAAGTTTTGTTTAGACAAAAATAAAATAATTAATATCATGCTCAAAAGCGGGAACTTTTCATTTCTATTGTAGGTCTTTATTAATAAGCTTATTAAAATTCGAGAATTTATAAAAAACTGCCAGCATAGCATAGGTAATACTAATTTTAATTGTTCATACGAGTACACAAATTTTACCTTCCTACTGCAGTCTTCGTAACTCGTTCTTGTAGTTCTGTCCTTATATTATATTATTTTATAAATCACATTTAGTGGTGTTGGTAATGAATAAATAGTAATATAACATGTTCTCTGTGAAAATTATTTTGATTATTGATTAAAATATGGCACAAAATCGTCTTTACATATGTTACATAATAATACGATAATAAATATTATAGATATACGTATTAGAAATTGTTAAGTACAGTGAAGCATTCTAAATATTATCTCATCCGAGGGTATTGTATAGAAAATGCATGTGAGTAGCTGCAGGGATTATAGTAGAATATTACATTTGCATTAAGCTTACTTTAAACATATAATATTGGGCACATATATGTAATATATTAAAAAAAGCCATATGTATAATGTGAAAATATCACGTTATAATGTAACGTGATATTTTCATTATATTAGTAATTTCGAGAAATCCTCTCTTAGTGTTCCGCTACACTCTCTAATTTACTACAAGCTGTCGAATATGTACTAAATCCAGAAATTTTGTTTGTAGGTTCTCTGTCAGTTACTCAGAAATGGAATGCCTCCAGAATTTGGCAGAAAATGGAGATCCCATGTGTCTTAACCCTCTCTACCTACTCTACTATGTACGGAATACAACATGAAGCTTGAGATCTGTGCTAACCGATTTAAATAAAGATATGACTTTACTGAACTTCAGTAGGTATCCTCGATAAAGTTATAATTAGTATTAAATATGTATCGTTAAAAAAATAGAGGCCAGTCGTGGCGCAGAGGTACAAAGTGTGACTGTAAAATCGACTGGTTGTGAGTTCGATCCCCACTCGAGGAAAAGAAATATTTATTTACATTTATATTTTTTCGCTCTGGTGTCGAGGCAAACCGCGGCGTTGAGTTCCGCTACTCAACACGCAATGCTTTCAGAACTTGACCTTGACGGAAAGTGGGGAACGGAGTGTCTTAACACTAGGGTCCCTCTGCCTACCCTGGTGTGTGCGGGATACAACATGAAGCTGATTTGATTTGATTTTTGATTTTTTAAATAAAATTAAGTAGGATACAATAAATTTAAGCTAAACTAAAGTTAGTATATTAAGCTCAATATTGTATCTTCTAAGGCATTTCTTGGCTTGTGATTTAAAGAAATTTCACTTAAAAAGTGTTTAAATATTTCATAGCATACTGTAGTATATTACTGCAAAAATGTTATTCTATTTTGCAATTTTTGTATTGAGTGGGCAGTCTGATTATTAATGCGACGTTTGTGTGTTTGATTTTCATTCGGGGCAATAAGTTATTTTCGATTTTTCCCTGTGGTAAGGAAACATAACGCGACGTTGAATTCCGCCACTCAATACGTCTTGTCTCGATAATAGTGGTAGAAACTTTGGAATAGAGTGCCTTAAACCTATGTTCACTGTCTGTTCTGCTATAAGTGGGGTATAGTGAAGCTAATATTTTTTTGTATACATACATATACGCCTTAGAGGTTGTTTGGCCATAAAATAGTCTTTAACTGTTCCACCAATTAACCTAGACAGTCCAACCTGTCAAATCAAGTCTAACCTGACACGCAAAATACTTACTACATCAGTAACTATATACGAGACTCCAATAGGTAGTATTAATGTTAGAACGCCGGTTAAAGTGTTGCCAGTCG
>DWMY01001354.1:0-15178 GCA_018249775.1 Heliconius hecalesia formosus | reverse complement strand
ATTTAATCAATGTCTCTAATAATAATCCATTTAGTAATTAACAATTTATTAATTATACTTATTTGAGCACCAAATCAACTAAATGTAAATACAGAATAAAATTCTCGAAAAATAAACGTGTCAAATGCGGCATAAAACTGTTCAAACAAAAACAGATTGATGATAAATTGATAAAAATTATAAAATTCATACAAAAGCTTATATTTCGATCACGATATTTCCATACAGTAGAAACATGTGGAACTCTGTTGTATAATAACTGCATATTATGAAACGAATGCTATCTCTGTATATCTTTTTGGGATAAATACATTTCGTTTTAATTTATTAAAATTAGTGTTGTATTCATAAATTCTATAAATATTGTTAGCAATCGGAAGTGGGTAACGTTTTTAAAAAAAAACACGTCAAAACACACATCGTCTATATGGTTCTAAACTAATTGGAAAGGGATACTATGTAATTGCAATAAGCGATATGTATCACCTACTAACAATACTTCACACTAGTTTCCTTCCAATAGGGGCCGTCACTTACAAGCAACTGCCCCCGATTGACACAATTCCACTGCTTTTATGGTTATTTTTAACCTAAATCTATCCTCTTTTACAGTACGAGTACGCTAACAATATAGTAATATATGAAAAAAAAAAGTATTATTAATTAATTCACGCTTATACAGTCTTGTTATATTAAGCGCAGTCTATTTTTCATTATGGTCTACAGTCCGGAAATCAGGTCACTGATAATTTGAACTCTTAGTTCTTACAAATTATTAAAAAGTAAAAAATAAGTATAAAAATGTGTCGTTCGTGATTTTGAATAAAAAAAAAACCAATATAATCATGGTAAAAATCATTAATCATCCAGTGCATTTTTTCCATTTTTATCCATTTGCATTATTATTAACTTATAACAAATTTGAAGCTGTCGTAGCGCAGGGGCCAAGAGTGTGACTGTAACACGTCGGTGTTGTCGACACTCTCTCCAGCAGCTACATGTTGCTTGTTATTTCTTAATGATAGATAGAGATTTGTGGAGCAATATATAAGCTATGTTTTAATCCGGAATTTTCGCGGAAACGGAATGTCTGTGTGAAAAACTACGCTTGCTATACCTAGATAGATGTGAAATAACATTTTTCTATTAAATACAACATTTTTCAAGCAAAACCTCTTAAAATTACGATTTATTAAATGCACAACAGTATAGATAACCAAAATAGAATAATTAATCCATTTTTGGATTCTGTATTTCAAAAATAAAAAAACAGAACCCTTATAAGATAACTTTGCTGTCTGTCTGTCCAGATTTTAACGTATTTTTGGAAATTACCTTTCTGCTTAATAAACCTGAGAAGCAAAAACAAACCACTCTTTGACATTCAACCACAGTGGGCGTATCGACGTAACTCAACCACCGCTTCTTGCAATATTCATGAAATATACATTAAATTGTTAACATAATATTTGTGATATCAAACAAAGTTATTAGCTGAACATGGAGTCGACAAGTTCCTAAGTTGTTAGAATGAATCTGGAACTTCACTACTGGAGGCGTAAATTTAAGTACGATATCAGTCGTACAAAATTAACTAGGTGGATGTGTCGTACTTTATACTTATGTATGTAAATTCCAAAATCATCGTAATTTACTGTAAACTTTGATTTTTTTTACGATAAATTTTATATATAAACTATATATGTATTAGATCATTGTGCTCTTTAAACTTTTAAAAGATCTAATCTAATTAGTCTCTGGATTACATTTACAAAATAAAAAAATGCTCTGAATAGAACCGACTTCAAGAACTAAAAATCATAAAACTATGTAATATATTATATAAAACCTACCTTTAACGTTAATGTTACCGATAGATTTGAAGTTGGTACCAAGATTTAACCTGCTTCTTCTTAAAGTCGGTTAGAAATAATTTTACTTTGCTAAATATCATAACAATATCTTAATATTTTACGTTAATAAAATAATACATTTTTTCCATTATATCTTCCTTGTAAATAAAATATTAAATATTATCTTTTCTTTTCTCTGTCAACGAGGCGAAGCGCGGTGTTAAGTTCTACCACTCAACACGCAGTGCCTCTAGAGTGCCTCTGTTTGGCGGAATGTGGGGAAGTGAAGTGAAAAAGTGTTTCAATAAGAACAGAGTGCCCTGACACTAGGTTTCCAGGTTCCCTATGCCCACCCTGAAACAGCGTAAAGCTAAAAAAATAATCCATATACAGAAATCGATCAGTTTTATTTTTATCATAACAACACAAATATACTTATATAAATAAAATATTATTTTTTAAATTTCCAGCGTACGTCCACAAGTCTATGGGGTGAATGGATGGGCGTGATGCACGGTGATGAAATGGAATACGTATTCGGACATCCTCTCAATATGTCCCTGCAGTACCACAATCGGGAGCGCGATCTCGCCGCCCACATCATGCAGTCGTTCACCAGATTCGCCTTAACTGGGTAAGTGCTAAGTATTATTGCCTTCCTCTTTAAAGGTTAGATTGGTTTGGTTCAGTGATTCTCAAAGTTTTGTTTATAGTTTTGATTATTGGTATAATGAGGTATTTTTTTTTTTGGTTATGTTTATTGTTTTTTTTTATAAGAGAACTTGAAACTTTGAGTAATACAAATTGTGTATCAATTTCATCATTCGAGGACAGTCGTGACTGTAAAATCGACTGGTTGTGTGTTCGATCCCCATTTGAGGATATAAAATATTTTCTTACATTTATATTTTCATTTTTTCGCTCTGGTTTCGAGGTAAAGCGCGACGTTGAGTTCCGCCACTCAACACGCGATGCCTCTAGAACTCGGTGGAAAGTGGGAAAAGGTGTGTCTTAACACTACATAGGTTCCCTCTGCCTACCCTGCTGTGAGCAGGATACTGCATGAAACTGATTTAATTTTAATTTATTTTTTAATTTCGTTATAAGGTATGGATAGGGTCAATAACACATACAAAATATGAAATGGTATTATTTTAATATATTTTTTTGATATATCTATAAAATAACGGAAGTTTGTCCAAATGTGTTATATTTACACTCTGTAATAAAGTCTAAGAAGTAGTATCCACGATGTTTTATTGGCACCACTAACTACTAATGATTTCTCAGTATTGAATACGCTTTTTGTCATTTTAAAACGGGTTTTGTATCCACTACCTCGCCCGTTTATATATTTTTTTCAATTTCCAATGTAAAT
The DNA here is from genome assembly GCA_018249775.1 of Heliconius hecalesia formosus. Taxonomy (NCBI): domain Eukaryota; kingdom Metazoa; phylum Arthropoda; class Insecta; order Lepidoptera; family Nymphalidae; genus Heliconius; species Heliconius hecalesia. Next base: position 11,947 of record DWMY01001354.1, on the reverse strand, counting down.
GTGAATAACCTATTTATTATAGTGTTTGGTATTAAATTAATATAATAGGCATAATGACATTTTTAATAACGTGCGTGTAAGTTTAGGACAAAAATTGTATATTTTATAGTCTACAGTTCTGAGTCCATCATGGCTCAGCGGCTCAGGGTCTGATTGAAAACGCAATGGTTATGATTTCGATCCCACTCGGGGGAATGAATTACTTTCATTTACCATACTCTGGCAATAACAGAAAGTGCGGCGCTGAGTTCTGCTACACACCACGCAAAGTCTCCAAAATTGGGCGGAAGGAGTTCAACGGGGACACTTAACAATAAGTTAACTTTTTCTACACTGATATACTGTAAAGCTGAAAGGAAATAAAAAATCTTATAATTTACTCGTTTCAAATATAGGAAAAATTATATTTAATTTATTAAGCTCGCCTATCAAAAAATTATATAAAAAATAAGGCAAGTTTAAATGTTAGATAGGTACATAAGTCAATCCTCGTCAAGCTTATGTATATTTTTTATATTAACCATATCGGTGTAATTTGTATTTTTAGGGTTCCGTAAGTTTAAAAAGAAAAATGGAACCTTTGTAGGATCACTTCGTTGTCCGTCTGTCTGTCTGTCAAAAGCCTTTACCACAGATTCGCTTGGAGATATCGAGTTGAAATTCAAACCATATACGATCTAATCGTTAACTTTGGTCCCATTATTTGCTGATAAAATCAAATTTCTATATTTACTTAAAAAAAAATATGGCCGTTTATATTGCAAAAAACGCATATTTCGACACTATAAAGGGAATCAAAATTTATATGGTAATTCCGGTTGATATTGTTCAGTATTATGAAATTTGGCAACTAGCCCGTACAGGTAATACTAGTTTAGGAAAAAATCTGAAAACTATTCAATTGTATTTAAAAGGGGGGTAAAAATTGGTATTAAAGCCGCTAGTTCAGGTGAGGTATCCCTCGAAAGGGGTCTGGCTAAGCTTGGTTTTAATAAAAGCTCGAGCCTAGAATTTTTGTACGGAACCCTCATTTGTTCGGTTTTTTTTCAAATAATTAATGTCGTGAGTGCGTATGTAGTAAAAAAAATACGTTTTTATTATATGTCAATTTAACGCGTTCTTTTTTGTTAATTTTTAATTGGAAGGTCAATGGTCGGTACTTATACAATTAACTATAATCATACGTTTCAATATTTTTTAACAAATTTTAATGATTTATAATATGTTATTATTAAGCAATTTTAAAGATTTTTTTTTATTTTACGCCTTTCGGCTCGGCTTGCTAGCCAGATACATACATGCTATGAGAGTGGGTTTTGTTGTCACTTGGAAAAACTCTTGATATACCATAAATGTCGACAAAAAATCTTCTCTTTTTTTCCAATAATATAGAGTTATTATTATATTCCCTACCTTCTAGTTAAATAAACCTCATAAAATTATGAAGAGTATTTATGTAGTTAAAATTCAAAGTGTATGAGAGAAGACCAAAATAACCAGCGTACTCACGTCCCTCACGTTTTTTCCGATTCGACAAATTGCGTATCGAGTGATCACACTGAATACTGTGGAATCGAAACAACAACCACACCATCCTATTACGCCACAATGGGCTCTATTTATCTCAGAATATAGATCTTAATTAAGCACTTACAAAAAACATTAAAAAAATGTATTTAAGGTTCCCAAATAAAAAAAACTAAAAAGCTATACAACATTACAGGAAACCCCACAAGCCGGATGAGAAGTGGCCACTGTACTCGCGGTCATCGCCACACTACTACACGTACACGGCAGACGGCACGAGCGGCCCGGCCGGTCCGCGTGGACCGCGCGCCTCGGCCTGCGCCTTCTGGAATGATTTCCTGAATAAACTTAATGGTAAGTATCAATATGTGTATTTTTTTTAGCTTCACGCTGTATCCTGCATACAGTGCTGTAGGCAGAGGGATCCAATTCCGCCGAATTCTGGAGGCATTGTATGTTGAATTGCGGAACTCAACGCCGCGTTTTGCCTAGACACCAGAGCGGAGAAAATTAAAATATAAAATTTTAATATTAAATTATTTCATTTCCTCGAGTGGGAATGGACCGCACAACCTTTCGCCCTTAGAGTCGAAACTCTTGGCTACGACAGGCCTCATCTGTAAAATTATATAACATAAATTCAGGTTTCATTAATTATAAATAAAATTATTCTCGTAACTGAGTAACGGACAGACAGGTACAAACTATTACAACTAGCAATTTTGGTTTAGGTTAGGGAATCTAGGGGTTAGGGGAACACTAAGTAAAAATTTCTATAAATACCTACCGGAACGAGAAAGATTGCCAGAATTTCCATTTTAAGTTGTAAAGTTCACGCTAGCAAATTTACAAACGACGACTATTATAACTAATTGTTGCTTCCATATAATATGGTAGCGGTTTCATAATTTTCATATATTTTAGTACATATTATACAATAAATTAAAAATATTCGAAACGTTGCATATCAGAGAAAAAAACTTTAACTTAAAAAAATTAAAATTATAATAAAATTTATTTATGCTATTATATTCTAAAGTTAAATTTGACATCAAAGTCCATAATTACATATAAAATATTTTCAAATTATTAAAGATAAACAAACTTGTGAGGACTCAAAACCAGAAAGTAAAATTAAGAAAAAAATTTAATGTTCATCTGGTGATCTCAAGTTTTGTAAAAGTGAAAAAAAAAGTGTAATTCAAAATTAAGCTAAGAAGTTAAATTATATACGACGACATTGTATAGAAAAATACATTTCCTATTATATAAATATGTACAAGTATATGTTATACATATTGAGGTATATACTGTTTACTATACTACCTATACTTTTAAAGGCACTGCCTAGTAGTGTAGGTAGTCTGTATGAATAATTAAATATCAATCAATCAGCTTCACGCCAGAGGCCAGTCGTGGCGCAGCGGCACGAGGTGTGACTGTAAAAACCGACTGGTTGTGGCATTTCTTCGCTCTGGTGTCGAGGAAAAGCGCGGCGTTGAGTTCTGCCACTCAACACGCAATGCCTGCAATGCAGAATTTGGCAGAAAGTGGGGAATGGAGTGTCTTGACACTAGGTTCCCTCTGCCTACCCTGCTGTGTGCGGGATACAGCGTGAAGCTGATTGATTGATTGAAATATTATTTTTACTTTCTTTGGCGCTTACTATCTATTAATAATATTTATAAATTACCAAAAGTACCAAAATTATTACAAATTAAGTCAATAAATTAAGTTTAGTGCAGTAATTAATGAAGCATAATAAATATCGCTTAATGTCGGAACTGTTACAATAATAAATTTCAATTAACATTCATATACCTAGTGATGTTTTGTCTTAATTTATGTTTTAGTCTCTAATAATAGGATTTAGAAACCATATTTCTACGAAAAAAAATGATTGAAGTATACTTCATTAAACAACTAAAAAAATGTATTAATAATATAATATAAATAATATATAATAAATAAATAATATATTAATAAATAAAATAATATAGTGTGACTAGATTTCTAAATCGGTCGATGATTAATAAGCTCTAAATTCTTTAATCGTCCACAATCACTATATGATAGTGGGTCTATTCTATTTCCATCGGCTAAAACGAATAATTATTTTGAATGAAACTATTTTAACCGGATTAATCGCGTATATTTGGATTACACATTTTTGGAAACTCGACGTTTTGAACGCTTTGCAGTAGTCGGTGGTCACGAGTAGAACGGTGTGGTATTCATCTGTCAGTTGACATACTAGCAATTAAGAAATCGTTGGCGGTAGTTTGATATAATAATTATACTTTCATTTAAAATGTACCAACCAACCTATTAGTTATATTGATTTATTTTTTTTAATCTCTCTGCCTACTCTGCTACGCAGGAAATACAAATAAAAAAATACCATATTTAAATTTTCTATAAAATTGCCATATAATAATTGTGATTCTTGTCATTTTCCAGAATTGGAGCACGTACCTTGCGATGGAGCCGTCACTGGGCCGTACTCGAGCGTAGCGGGGACTACCCTGCCCATCGTACTTTTAACTACGCTAGCGATGACAGTCGCACTATAAACAGCCAACAATTTACGTTTTTTTAATATTAATAATATGAAAAAATCTTATAGAAATTATTAATGAACGGCACGGGAACTTTGAAATTAGATATTGACACTGCAAATGCTATTATTACTAAGGATCTTGTTATAGTTCTATTTCATAGTCCCATAGCAAGGAAATAATAGCGAAAATTGCATTTTATATTATAGTAAGAAAAACATATTTTATAATCACTGTATTTAATTGTAAGGAATGTAGTGCTTAAGTGAGTAGCTGTCACGATGTTCCTTTACCTGTAGATCGTAGGTATCGTGGAAAGTGACCAGGGCCGGAGTACAGAATCAGAGACACGAAAAGACGATGAATGGATTTTTTAATAAATAATGATTACATATAAAAAAACTAGAAAAAAAAAATCAGAATTGTTTGAAAGGTATTTCATAAAATATGGAGACGGATTTAGCCCCTGTCTCCTATAAAACTGGTCCTGGATATAAAAATTTAGTTCGGGAATCCCCGTTCGTTTAACTGTGTGTTAGGTTAACTAGAGTTTAACATCGGCTTTAACTATTGAAGCGATGCTCAGCTTTTAAGGCATTGAAATTATTCTCTAAACATATCAATGTGTGCCTCTGCTTGGATAGCAAACGATACATATCTATAGGGCGATTTTAGAATTTTATATTATATCTATATATTTATAGGAGTGTACGCTGTGACGAATTTTTATCAGTATATATATTTACTATTTAGGCGCTATCGATTCGTACTACAAGGTGCGATGTACCACTACTTATGATATCAAATTCTTATGACTTCAAAACAAATAATTCTATATTTTGTAAATAAATCCTTCTAAATTAGGTCGCTGTATCCAAATGATACAATTTTCTATGTACGTATGGAACGGTTATATTGTACCTTAGGTTTTAGTAGTTCTAAATATTGAATCACGTAATGCATTTTACACGAGGTATCTATTCTTAAACCACAGGCCACCACATATAGTGCTTAGTGTTCGATTCCATGATAGCAAATATTTTTTTTATAATGGGAAAAAATATTTAAAGATATTTATTGAAAAAACAAAAGATTTCTAATTAACTATTCAATCAGTTTAGCATTAAACAAGTGATCACACATACTTATATTATGAATATTCTAAACATAAGTAATGAAATTAGGAAAAAATATATTAAATTAAAAAACCAGTAAAAGGTTAATGTAACCAATACATATCAATATATAATAGTAATTAATAATTATAAAAAATCACCCAATATCTGAACTTAGTGAAAACTTTTTTAACTGTGCAGTATTCTGTAGCATAAAAATGCTTTAAGAGGAAATTATCTTATGAAATTAATAAAATTTAAAACATGGTATTAGTACGAGATATGAGTCGTGTGGAATTAAAGTCTTCACCAGTCAACGTCAAATAGCAATTGTACAAAGAAAAAAAAATAATAGAAAATTATATCAACGTTTTTTATATTTTACACTATAGTAACACTTATATATATATATATATATATATATATATATATATATATATATATATATATATATATATATATATATATATATATATATTTATTTTTATATATTTTTTTTATCATTTAATCATAATAAATATTGCTATATAGATTTTATACGACTCAATCTGTATTAGCGATAGATTTTTATGCGGTTGTCAATTATTATCTTGAATGAGTTTAAATAGATATGATATGAGAATAGTTTTGCACACTACCAGCATATAACATTTGCTTAAATTATTTTATTACAGTAAAATTCTATCAGAATATTAATTACAAGCATGTTATTAACTATTGAATGAATGAATGGAATTTATGTAATTTAGGATGTATATGATTTACTTGTGGGTAGGATGTCCGTAGACGACTTTACATAATGTGCACTAATTCTCTGATCTCATATGCAGATTATTTTTTCCCTTTTCAATTTTGAAAAACTCCTGGTTAGGTACGTTAAAACCTATTTATTTTTTCACTTATATATATCTGTATTAGAGGAAATATAGTAGTCCACGTCATACTAATCATTGTGAGTATGGTGTAGTGTCATTTTATACTGAGGTCTGTGCACTGAATAGTATTTCAAGGAAGTCCTTCTCAAGTAACATAAATATGATAACAAGGCACCATCTCGCTTTTTCGTCGAATTAAGCACAATTTGAGAAGTTATATGGGATAGCTTTAATTAGTTGTAAATTAATAATGAAAATAAATATATAGCAACTGGCAACACTTGACATATAGTTTTCAATAGTTCATTAGATACATAAAAACTTAATTTAATCATGTTACTGCAATTCTTTTTTATTTACGGTCTTGTATATGTATGTGTAGTTTTATTTTGTACAGGCCTAAACTAATTTTAACAAATATTGACGTAATGTTCTTCAATATCTATATAATCTGTGAATAATAATTATAAGAACAATTGTTGGCGTTTAGAGTAAATCTGTTGCGTTGTTTGTGATTTATAACTAGTTTCATGTATTCTTTTTAAATCGTTTTATATTAAATTTAAAAAATAATAATAATTTAATAAAGTTAATTAAATTGCATAATATAATAAATATAATATTTAGGCATTAATTTTCATGGCATTTTTTACGCACTACAATGGTGATTCCACTTCAATGTATAGTCTAGAACTATTAGTATACATAGAACTTTATATAATTGATAAAGTAGACGTAGAAACAACTCAAATAGTATAAATTGTTTCTCTATACTGTAATAGAAAATAGAATATTTTATTTTAAACAATTTTCCATTTAAAATTATACTAATTTACATATTTACAATAATGTTATGAATTATTTATGTAAAATACAGACATTGTATTCATATAATTCAACAATATGTCATAATGATCATAATAAATGTGTAGTTCCTTAGAAAGAGTATTGTTTGTTAGAAATTAAATGTTTAATGTTATTTGTGTGCTTTTATATGTTATGCAAGAATTGATGTTGACACTTTTAGGGAGGCGTAGGAATAGCTTAAGGCGAACTGTGACCTAATTTTTTTTACAATATTTTTAAATATCAATTATTAGTAAAAATCGGTTATTTGTTCCATAATTTATATTAAAAAAAACAATTATTTACTTTCGATTGAATATAAGATCTTTCCATTTTCAATTAGTTTTACTAAGTGTTTTACAATGGTAATTTATTTTCCTAATAATTATTTTATCTGTAAAATGTATGTATATATTGTTTTTATTATTCATATATGAAAAAAAATTATATGAAAATTGATTTTTAGTAAATTAATATGCGATTCAATTTCTATTGAATAATTATTTTCAATCAAGTCACAGTTAAGGCAAACATCTGCGTCAAACTAAATTTCCTTCAAAAATCCTAATTTTCTTGTTCAATTACATTTAAATTAATTTCTTATGAATAAAACTATATATTTTTTATGATTATCATTAATAATAAATCACACTGTCTTTAAATTTATACGTAGGTATTGCTTAAATTAGGTGCTATGTAATTCATGTATACATATCGGTGTGCATATAAATACATATTAATCTGAAATGCAAATGACATTGACAATATCAGAATAACAATTTTGGATTTCAATGTACGCTGATGCTTTAGATATATCTCTGTTGTATTGGAACTTGGTCTACGATGTTTATTATTATTAAAAAAAACTTTATTTAAAATCTTTACTGAAAATATCGTTATTTCTAGTCAAACCAAAATATAATATAAATAAACCCAAGGTATTAAAATACTCAACTGTTATTTTAATGAACGTAATCATTTTGTTCTAATATCTTATAGAAAAGATAGTTTATAATTTAACTTGGTTTTAAAATGACAAAATTTCTCGATTCCATATTTGTGGAACAGGATTTTTTCTACTTAATTAACTAAAATTTATTTTATTTCCTTTTTTACTTACGAATTGACTATCAATATTTTAAAACTGTATCTGGAACTGTAAAGTAGACCAAGTTTTTTAATTAAATAATTTCTTCCTATTTAGTTGTTAATAGAAAATTCTATTATATGAAGAAAATAGATATCAATTATATCATTGTTTGAAAATGTACAGTCATCGCCGTATTTATATAGCTTTGTTAAACATAGCTCCTATTAACTGGTTGATATTTAAATTAGATCACATTCTATATTATATAATGGTTACTTAAATAATATTATTGTTAGTGTTTGAAATTAAATAAAACATTTTATTGTAATATAAAATAATTTGTTAAATTAAATATTGCGTTGACTGTACACGAGCATTTTATTCCATTTGTAGGCGAAGCAAATATTTTTATCAGAATATTTTAGATCATAGTTATAATTGTTTGCTTTAAATATCAAATAACATATCTTTATTCAAACAATTATTCAATAAATTTTAATTAAATATTTTAGTTTTATTTAACATCCTGTATGTTTATTTTCATTTTAAATGCTATAGAGTCAAATACAGTAACAAATTCCAATTACATGGTTTAAACGTAAAAAATATAGGTAACATAGTATTATCATGTCATGGACTACATCAGCTAATAGGTTTCTTTAAACAAAGTAGATAAAAAATATACATTCACAAAAATATACAAGATCAAGATTATCTGCCGTCTTAAGTGAAAAAAACAGACAAGCATGAGTTTGGCTGGCCCACCGAGGATTCCGTACAAAAGATGGAAATTTCAAGCTTTTCTGAAATTCATTTTTAGCTTAGCCAGACCTCGACTAGACCAGACTTTCATCTGATTCCTCACTTAAACTAGCGGCTTTAATAGTAAATTGTAAAGCTGTAAAGTTTTCAGATTTATGTAAAGTTAGTAAAATGTAAAGTTTTCAGATTTATGTAAAGTTAGTAAAATGTAAAGTTTTCAGATTTATTCCTGAACTAGTACTACCTGCAGATTCTAGCTGTCAAATTTCATAATTCTAGGTCAACCTGAAGTAACCTATTTATTTTGATTCCCATTGTAGTGTCGAAATATGTTGTGATATCAACGGTCAAATCTTTTTTTAAGTAAATGTAGAAGTACGATTTTTGTCAGGAAATCAAGGGACCGTAAATATGAGTATATGGTTTGAATTTCTCGATATCTCCAAACGTTCTTGAGATAACAGCTTTTTTTATTTACAGGCAACAAAGTGATCGTATAAGAGCTTCTTTTTTCTTTAAAAGATACGGAACGTTAAAAATATGTATATTATACAATAAATATGATTATAGGGTGTTATTAATTATTTAGCAGGAAACGCGACGGTAGGTTGGTTTGTTACTCAGGTGAATTAATTATTTCATATTTTCATTTTTTTGCTTTGGAAACGAGGCAAAACGAGTGGCGTTGGGTTGCGCCACACAAAACGAAATGCCTCGCGGATCTCTGCTGCGAAAATTGACTGATCAAGCACAGTAAGCAAAGTTGCTTCTTACTAAGCTAAATATGGTGATACTCGCGAACTTGTTTAAGAGTTCATTATTTATATACAAGCAACACCGTAATCAATATAAATTGGAAGCAACAGCGTATTGGCCGGCTGAATTTTTGTTTGAACCGGTAAAAAGTTTTTAAATGGCATCATTCATGTAAATCAGCTTCAGCGTCCCACACACCATAGGATAGGCAGAGCGAACATAGTGTTAAGACACTCCCCGATCTCCACCAAATTTTAGGAGGCATTGCGTGTTGAGGATAATATAGAATAATGTGAAATTTAACAGTTTCTCTTTAAACAAGTATAAAACTGCTGCCATTTTTATATTGGTCCTGTACAAAAAAAAAAACAAACGTACCCACTCGTGCCCCATTTTTCTTGATTAGTGTGATTGCACTCATTTATATCACTGTATGAAGAAAACTTATTTTCATTTTCTTTTAAATGAACGTATACTGTTAGAATTTATAAGCTCTTTGTGTTGGAAAATATATGAAAAAAAAATGTTTTAATATAAATAGTGTATAACTAAAAGGATGCCATATTTGCTATACGACATAATTTTTGACTGTAAGCAAACAGGTTATGGATTCGATTCATAATAGAGGTAGTATGTAATTTTTATAAATTCTGTCTGGTCAGACATTATGCGGCTTAGAATTCCGGAACTGTACACAATGTCTTGAATTTGGGTGAAAAAGGGAGAATATAATACGTACACTTACTTTTTTCTGCCTGTCACCACCCTAAAAGTAACACCCTAAGTAAAAATATGACATGGCAGATATTTCGAGACGAGTTAAATGAAAATGAAATTGTTATAGGACATTATACTTACTCAGATGATTTATCATACAATAGAAAATATATATAACTTGTTTCTTTAGCTTCACGCTGTGTGTTGAGGCAGCCGTTCGCCGCTTTTTTGCCGAATTCTGGAGGCATTGCGTTTTTAGTGGCGAAGCTCAACGCCGCACTTTACCTTGTTACCAAAGCGAGTAAATGAAAATATGAAATATTTCGTTTCCTTGATTGGGAATCGAACCCACAACCTTTCGCGTTTACAGTCACACGCTTGTGCCTCTGCGCCACGACAGGCTTCTAATATTATTAATGCTCTAAAAATAATTTGTTTATAGATAGAAATTTGGTAGAGGATATTGACTTTGCACCGTCGGCGTTGTTCAAGAAGTTGGTTGGTTTCCTGAAATTAAGCACGTAAAGGGGTTAAAAGTTCACCAAAGTCGATATACAAACTTTTTATTACTCTAATTGCTTTAGACCTGTTCAAGTATTACACGCAAAACAAAATGTCAAATACAATAATAACTTTTAATCACGTTTTCACGCTTCATCCCGCACAATTTGTGCTAAAAGTAAACGATTAAAGCCCGACGTGGAGCAGGGGCAAAGTGTGCCTATAAACGCTACTGGTTGTTGGTTCAATCCCCACCGGAGAAAAAGCAAAATATTTACTTAAATTTATATTTCCATATTTTCGCTTTGGTGTCCAGGCAAAGCGCGGCGTTGAGTTCCGCCACCCAACACGCAATGCCTCCATGAATTGGGCGGAAAGTGGGGAATGGAGCGTCTAAGCACTAGGTTCCCTCCATCCCTGCTGTATGCGGCATACAGCGTGAAGCTGATTTTGATTTTTTTTTTAGTAAACGGTTAAGATGCTTTACAATACCTATTCCATATACTATACTGTCATTCTCACCAGTTATATTTTAAACGTAGTCTCTCACATGAGTGGTATTCGAATTTACACCTGCAGCGCGACAAACGGTTCCATATAAAAGTAATTACAGTTTATTTTAGGTTAGAAAATAGCATTGTCACATACAGTAACGATAATATTATGGTTTTCTTTTGAAATTATTTTTTTTATTTTCTTTTTAAATGTGAATTAATTAATGAAATAGTATATATGAATAATGTGTGAGGCAAGCTTTTTGTGTTTACTGAAGAAACTTGTTTTCAAATATAATTTAAAATTCTTAAGCAACAGTCAATTTACTTTGAACTTGCTATGCGAATTTAAATATTAAATTGCTTGCATTTTAGTATGACCGACTTATATTATGTCAAACAAAGTTATAATAAAGTAGCAGTGTTTAAATGTTCAATCAAGCACACGAGATGGTAGTGAGTTTGATGTCTGCTTAAGAAAATATTCATATAAAATTCAAAATATTCACATAAAATTCAAAATAAAATTCATTAAAACGCAGGGAATGAAATATTTCATATTTTTATTCTTTTAGTAAACTATTAAGAGATTTCGCTATTACACAGTACGCTATTACACAGTAGTACAAATTGTCCTCGATGTTTGTTCGTGAGCTAATTATACTAAAACATATTACTAAAAACTTTATCAATTTCAGGTCAAATT
>DWMY01001353.1:0-15189 GCA_018249775.1 Heliconius hecalesia formosus | reverse complement strand
TAATAATTTAAAGTACTTTGTCCGACAAATTTTATACAACTATTTTACTACTGAATTCGATGAATTTGTATGATAATAGAAAAATGTCGATATTGTATGATGATAACAAACACCGAGATTTCAAGACTTAGGATCGAAATCGGAGTAAAACTGCGCTTATCGTGCACTTGTAGTTACTTACCGTCTACCTAAATACCGTATAGTTAAATATTTTACTTTAAATACAAAAAAAAAATTGCGAGCAAAATGAAATATATTTCTAAAAGATTTAAATTACTTAATGAGGCCGTTGTGGCGCAGTGGCAAACGTGCGAATGCGACGGTTGTCGGTTCAGTTCCCACTCGGGGTTAATTAAGTATAACTTTGGTAACAAGGCAAAGCGTGACATTGAGTTCCGCCACTCAATATTCGATGCCTCGAAAATTGCGGTGGAAAGTGAGGAAAGCAGTATTTTAGCTCTAGATTTGCTCAGCATACTCTGCTATATGCAGGATATTAGTTGTAGTGTAAAGCTTAAATTACTATTTATACTATATTTATACGTAATATACATATAAACAAAATTAAAGAATCAGTCTTTGATATCAAAATAACTGTGATTTTTCACGAGCATATAGTTGTTTACAAGATACCAAACCACAAATAAACAATTTTAAGATTTTTGTCTGTCTGTCTTTCTGTTTATCCGGGTTAACCTCCAGATCAGCTGCAGTGGTTATCATGTGACTAACACTGGAAGATAGAGGGGATTGTAAAGCAATATAAAAGCTATTTTGATACAATAAAAAAGTTATATCAATTTAAAGTATATTTTTCGATAAAATTGCTACCCCCTCCCTAAAAGAGTTAAATCTTTAATTTTAATATTTTGTTGTTTGATTTTATTTGTATGATGATAGAAAATACTCGAGATTGTATGATTATAAAATAGACTGAGATTTCAAGATTAAGGATTCTCCAATGTAAGTTGACACCATTTCAAGCTACGTAGCGCTTGCAATTTCTCAATCAAATAGATAGAGATTTGTTGAGCTATATAATAATAATCTATGTTTCAACCTGGAACTTTTGCGGAATCGGAATTTATGTGGGATAACTAGCTTACAGTGAGTGCACAGCTAGAGTTTACCTAGACAGATGTGAAATAACTAAACATTTTTCTATTAAGTACGACAATTCTTGCGAGCAAAATCAAATCAATTCCCAAAACACTTAGTACTATTTCTATTAGTCATTTAATTAATGTCTAATAGTATAGATAACGAGGCCAGTAGTGGCGTAAGGGCACAAAGTGTGACTGTAAACACAACTAGTTGTGGGTTCGATTCCACTCAAGGAAATGAAATATTTATTTAAAAACTTATATTTTCAAGTGGCTTAGAGTTCTGTCAGAATTCGGCGGAAAGTGGGCAACGGAGTGTCTTAACACTTTTTCTCTTCCCTCGGTTCCCTCTGTCAGCGGTTAGCGGAATACAGCGTGAAGCTGATTTAATTTTAGCTTAAATAATAGTTCCTGGGAGCACAGAAATTAAGCTTCTAATACAACGCAGTCAAAATATATGAGAAACAAAAAAGAAATTCGCCACCGTATTAAAATTTAGTGTACTGCCCGTAGACCTACAGTTATGAAATTTTGAAAGAAGTAAGATCTATATATAAGTAAAGGGAAAATCGGAAAAGTAAAAATTTCACAGAAAATATTAATTACAAACTTACATTTGTAGTTCATTTCATACAAAGTTTGTGGGCATATGCTAAGTGCATATGCCCGTAATTTATTAACTTTATTCACCACATCATCAAAATCTCTAACGTATTCCCCAATCATAATCCTAAAATTGGTATAAAACCCAAAGTGGGCGGTGGCGACTTGCACTTGGCCGGTTTTTTATACACTTAAATAAACATTCGTAAATTTCAAGGGGGCGTAGCCGCACGGGGGCCGCAAGTAATTTACTGCGGGGCCAGTTGTTTAATGTCAATATCTGTAGGCTTCTTCTCCGCACCTAAACGTAGAAAAAAAGACTACTATACATTTTTAAAGTGTTATTTCACACTTAGGAAAGAAAAATACTTATTTAGAAAACGTATCAAAATTTTAACGTAGCGGGACTCCAACCCGCGCCTCCTGGAAACCGACCAGGCGCTCTGACCACTAAGCCGTACGTTCTCATCGAGCTACTTTATTGAAAGAAAAAGAAAGAAATTGTCGGTGTCATGGACTTTTTGACTTTCAATGCAGTTTTCTTTAAATTTATTATAAGTATGACTCAGTTGTTATGATATTTTTTATGAATTTTACCTGTTGCAATCACTCTCCTCATATTAACGTTTATTGTTAAACCTTCGATATTCCAACGTAACAAAAATATAATATAATTTAAACATTTTTAAAATACTATTCTTGTTATAGTACCTACGGGAACGTTTCAAAGTCGACGTTCCCCATCGCTTTCGTCCACATCAATTTATGTCCCCAACATTTTGTGACCATTGCGGGGCTCTTCTGTACGGTTTCTTCAAACAAGGATTAAAATGTGAAGGTAATTATAATTTATTTTATCGTTGTAAAGCCATAATAAAGATTTATTTTTTAATAGAAAAATAGAAAAAAAATATTAGTTTAGAGGCATTAGTATACTATAGCTTACTATAGTAATAGTAAGCTATAGTATACTATAGCTTACTAATGATAGATTATAATATCAATAATAGCTTTACTATAATTATATAATTTATCGATGAAAATGAAAATGTCGCCCTTTGTCTGTTAGAGCGAGGAAATAAAAATAACTGTTTCCCCCATGCGAAGATAAAAACCGCTGCGATAACGTCGTATAGTATTTTAAAGTTGAAAAAACAAAACAAATTGTATGGAATTTTAATAAAAAGTGAGGCATGAATTTTTACTTTACATTCCGCTGCTTTATTGGAATATTTTCCTACTAGCTTTATATTTATATACATATTTTTGGGAAGTATGTTTAGTAGAGATGGAAGATACGAGATGGATGCGGAAAGGCGTGTTGCTACCGGTAACAGGGTTAACGGTGCCTTAGCTGCATTGATGAGACGGTGACGGAAATGTCAGCAAAGCTGCACGTTTAACCGT
This sequence comes from Heliconius hecalesia formosus, assembly GCA_018249775.1. Classification (NCBI taxonomy): domain Eukaryota; kingdom Metazoa; phylum Arthropoda; class Insecta; order Lepidoptera; family Nymphalidae; genus Heliconius; species Heliconius hecalesia. The sequence continues at coordinate 12,076 of DWMY01001353.1, read as the reverse complement.
ACAAAATGCAGTGTTTGTACTGATGCTGTTATACGGCAGCCAAACGTGAATATTACAGAAAAAGGATGTAAGAAAGATGAATGCTATGGAGATGCGATTTCTTCGTAGGATATGCGAAGGCAGCTATCTGATCGAAACCGCAATGAAGAGATATACAGAATGGCAAGTAATAGCGAGGATGTCTCGGTGAGAATGAAGAAGAATGTACTCAGCTGGTTTGGACACGTCGAACGAATGAGTGATGAGAGAATAACAAAAAAGATTTATGATAGTAAGAGAGGTAGGGGGAGACTTCGGCTGATCTTCGAAAACACAGTATCAAAGATACTGGAGGAAGGTCACGTAAAAAGCATAAGAACTCCGGAGGGCATGTATTACTATATGTAGAAGAGGTTGACGACAGTGGACGAGGCGAAAGAGGTATATAGAGACCGTAGGGCTTTACGCTCCGTTCTCTCTGACTACCCCGCTAGGAATGTAGCGTGAAGCCAGCTTAGTTTAGTTGTTTTAACATTATTAATAATGTTACTTGTAAATATGACTTTATTTTATTATTATTCTTCTACTAAATCTATATGTTTATAACATAATAGTTAACCTATATGATTTATAGGTATCGCATAGAAAATATTACTTTATACAATGTTGTATAATAAATGCTAACTGCTATTGTGTTACTTATTTTATTTATGTAATAATGTTACTGTCTAACTAGCATGTTTTGTTGACTTTGTTGTATTTTTTGTTGTTTATTGTAGTATTAACATTGAGCTTCATACTGTATCCATCATATACCAGGGTAAGTAGAGGAAACTTAGTGTTATGACACTACGTTTTCCGCTCTCCGCCAATATTATTTTTTTGATATATTTATTATATTGTAAAGTTAAACTTTAAATTCCACATTCATGTTCGAAGAACTTCGTAGCTTAGTGCTACGAGGCTACGAAACTATAAAACTTTGTACGTTACACTTAAATGGGTGTAAATTTTACTCTTTATCTTCTTAATGTTTTTATATAATAATAATATTTAATGCTATGCAAAAGGGACGATAATTAATAATATACAACAATTATTGTTTTGGCATATAGTTAAGTATTTGTACGTATAGCACTAGGTAACATAGATATTAATACGCGTACATAATAAATGTATTATGGTTGGACTAAGGTTTTTCACCGACAAAAGAAAATGTAAAAAAGCCCCTGGGCTTATTTTAGATAATAACAATAATATTTATTCGTTGTGTACCTTTTTTACGAATAATCAATATTTATTTATGATTTTTAAACACTGCGCGCAAAATATTATTAGATTAAGCTAAATCTAAATATAATGATTCGTATGATTTATTTTCGTCTCTCGTAGCAAAATCGAGCCAACACATGCATTAAGTTCCTTTGAGGAAAAAAGATTATATATAATATAAATATTTGAAACAAATTTAAAGGTGCATGTTTCCATGTAAAGCATGTATTAAAAATGAAATTGTCACTGAGGCGTCATCAATCAATCAAGAGGGTGGGTTGGTGGGCGGAGCTCACACCTGCGCGAGCGCGCGTTCCCCACTCAGTCTGCGTCGCGCGTCCGTTGGCTGCCGTCGCGGCGTCTGTGTAATGATTATGCTATCTATTAAATAACCATGCCGCTGTTTTCGGAGCATATTACGAACATGTATTACAGTGGAAGCCCTTCTTATAGTGCACCGTATAGTTATAGTAGTTCAATGGCCCCATATGGATCATCATACAGTGCATCTTATTTAAATCCGGGTGGCAATTACAGTAGTCACTCGTCTCTCGGAGGCTACTCACGAGCCCCTTTGCCTTCACGATGGATAAGCAGCAGCCGTACTTATTCACCCATCTTAAGTACTATTTCGGAAAAAGGTACGTCTAGTCCAGTGAGGATAAATAGCCCTAGAAGAGCACCAATTAATAGTAGAAGTTATATACCATCGACTTATATAGCACGTCCTATCAATATAAATACCGCTGATATAGATGTATCCAGAGATAAATATCGCAATAAAATTTCTAGTACAAATTTGGTAACAACACCCCCTAGACGGCCGAGTCCCAAAGTTCAAAGAGATAATGATCACGATAAACCAGATACTGGTATTGATTCCTCCCCGGGTTCACATCGCACTACGATTAAACGCGATCGAGCAGTGGTTAGGCTTCATACGATAAAACGAAAAGATAGAGATTCCCCAAGGAAACCTATGGAGACAAAACCTGTACAAAATAATAACAATATTGAACTATCAAAACGTACAGAATGTGAGGAAAAATCAGAACCTGTTAAATGGAGAGAAAAACTAGCCGATGATTTAACATTTAAAGTCCAAAAGGAAAAGAAATCTATTGGAGCTAAGCTAGTAGAAAAATTTACGCTGAAAGACAAAGATAATGAATCTTTAGCTGTTGTATCAAAACAATCTCCGCCAAAGAAAAATGACGAGGATAAATGTTTAATTCAGCCGCCTTCAGATGAAAGTGCTCATAATAAATTGTTAGGAAGACGTTGTTCTATGGAGCTTTTAGCTGAACAAGCTTTTTTGTTCGATTCATTAATAAGGAGAGAGAATTTAAGCACTGCACCATTAGACTTAAGTAAAGTTGGCATTGATAATGTACCCGACAATGGGGAATCGGAAGAAAAAAAGAGAAAATTATCAAAACATGAAAATCCTTTAGCAACTACAAAGTCAGACCACTCGTTACATGACAACTTACAATCTAAAGAAATCAATGACCAGAAACACTCTAAAAGACGAAGCCTAAGAAAATGTTCATCTGGTGGTAGTATTTGTAAGTTAGATTGTATATCTGAAGTACCTAGTAGCACAACATCTAGAAACCTACTTCATACAAAGGAAACTAAAATAGAAAACAAAAAATGTAATAAAAATCTTAAACCTAAAATTAAAACAAAAATTACATCAACGGTTGAAGTAACAACACCTACCACACCATTAAAGTTAATTGTTGAGCAAGTAACTGTAGAAGAAAAACCACGCATATGTAAAAAAGGTATAATATTTAGTAGCACAGTTGATGACATTGATGATAAATTAGAAGTTAAAAGTGTTCCCAAAAGTCCAGATGGACATAGAATAAGTATAAAATGTAAGAAATCGAATAATCAAAGTCCAAAACTCCCTAGCCCTGAAGTAGAATTAAGCACAAAAGATTTCAATATAGAAAAAGAAGAACATCGAAAAAGTATAAAAGTTAAAGCTATTGAAAGCCCTGAGCCTGAGGATGGAAATTTTTGGAATAAAATAGGTAAACGAGAAACAATATATTTAATTAAAAGGAAACAAAATATAGAGGAAAATATGGAAAAAAATAAGCGTTCATTATTTTGGTTCCCTGAAAATGATGAACCTTCCACTGACAATGTCAATAACAATGAAAAATTTACGGATAACCAAGATATTCTTAAAGTTATTGAACCTGAAAAGCGCTCAGATGAGGAGGCAGAGACAAAATCCGTATCACCCACAGCAGACAAAAATTGTGAGAATAAAAAACAAAATGTAATCAATGAAGAAATAAAAGAATCAGAACTACTAAAAACATCAGAAACAGAAAAAATACAGATTAATGACAATAAAGACAATATTTCGAGTATAAAAAATACTGATTATAATAAAGATGATTATAGTAAGATTAAAACACAGAATATTCTTTTAAATTTGATTTCAAATGAGAACAAAGAAACAAAACTAATTAAAAGTAACTTGTCAGTAAAACATGAATCATCTACTCCATCTGAAAATTTGAGTCAAGAATTAATAAAAACAGTGAATCAAACAGCCTTTGAAGTTAATGATAGGGAACCGCACAAAGAGCCGAATATAAAAGAATCTAAAACGTTACTTAAAAATATGCCTTCAAATATAGAAAAAAACACTGAAAATGAAAAGACATCAGTCGGTGAGTTTCCAGACAAAAGTGAATCAAAAAAATCTCATAAAAGTGCAATTTCAATAGAATCTAAGAAAAATGAATATGAAAAAGTATCACCTGTAAAGATCCAGAAGGCTATAGAGACATCCAAAGAATTAAATAAAAATGAAAACCATAGGATAGAAAAAGCATGCAACCATTTCCAATTAGCAAATAAGGAATCTAAGAAGGATCACAATTTGGTTGAAGATGTGCAATCTAATATAGATGAAGTTGTATCTGAAGCGAACAATAAATCAGTAGAATTTAATGTATGTAGTGAACCAAACAATTTCAAAAATGAAAATAATAAATGTGATTTAGTAGATATTAATAATTTAGATACTAAAAAAGAAAACCAATTAAAAAATGAACCCAAAACAAATAGTCCTAAAACTAATAACTCTAAGCCGAGCGTTGATGTTAAAATAGACAAAGATCCAACAGTGAGAATTATTGAATCAAACGTCATCAGTAATGAAGTAAGCTTAAATAAAAATATACAAGAAATTGACATAAACAAAACTGATATATATACGGAATTAGGTCATAAAAATACGTTTGAAAATGGGACCGGACCGCTTTTTAAAGATGAAGGTCCAAATGTCAATGATATTCATAAAACACTCGAAAATCTAAATATTGTAAATAAAAAAATAATTTCCCCTGTGGACAAAAAGGAAAATAACAAAGAACAGGAGGTGAGAGATCGTCATGAGCTAGAGGACAAATTATTAGACAGCAAAAGCATTCCAGATAACAATGATCAAAAGAATATTTCAATTCAAAAAGATGTAAAAGTAAAATCAAATAAAGTAATAAATACTGTTGCAAAGGATGTAAAAGAAGACAAGACAACTTCCTCACCCGCTGAGGCAGTTGGACAGTTTGTTTTGAAAAAACCTGTGAAAGAGGAAAAGGCACCAAAAATATTGATAGCTACTCCTCGACCTCTGCAAAAGAGAAAACCACAAGTAATTCACACTACATCATCATCTTCATCGTCAGACGATGAATCATCAGATGGAGATGATGATGATTCTGAAGAGTCAGAATCGAGTGAAAGTTCCGCAGAATTTTTGGAATGTGAAAACAACACTGATGGAAGGACTTCAACGGGCTCTAATGATTCAGGATTCGATTCGTCGGCACCGACGTCACCTTCGTCGTTCGTCTATGCAAAGAAAGGTAGAAAAAATTGTCTTAATTATATATTTTTTGTTAATTAACTAGTATGCATGTATCGGCATGGAAGCTTTTGCACGGCTTTAGCACACAAACGTAAGTATAGGAAAAGCATTAAGATTTTCATCTTTATTATTTAGGAAAATGCTTTGTATGATTGTTATAGACTGCGATGTAAATTGTCATCGAAAGTGTGAAAAATTGACAGCAAATTTGTGTGGAGTGAACCAGCGGCTTTTAGTCGAAGCATTGGCAACTCGTACAACATCAAAAAGAGGTCAGTAATGGAGTGAAATAAAAAAATGCAATAAATTTTTAACAAGAAATAAATAATGTTTTAAATTATTTACTTATATTTTCTAATTAAAAATATAAAATGTAAAATGTAAAAAAAATATAAAAAATATATTTTGACTTTATCTATAATACTACATACTCCGTTGTATACACATTGAAGAACCGCGTGGGAGCACTATGCGGCTGCTACTGTCTGGATATTAGCCAGTCACTCACAACTTACATATGAAAAATTAATAGCAATTATCACTTCTTAAATTAACAAACACTTATCTATTTTCCTTGTTACTTTCTTCGTAATAAAAATTAAATAAAAAAAATGGCTAACCGCACTCATAAGTAACTTATGTTCAATTATTCGATTATTATGTCATTGCTGTAAAATATTTGGAACCTCCCTGTCATTTCCGAAATATAATATACTTAAAGAAAAAATATACTAAAGTAGGAACACAGGCAGGTATGAAATTTTCGTAAACAATCGAAAGTTAGAATGGTCATCGATTTATTTGGCGGGACTTCAAACATCGCGTATTTTTATCTATCCAGACCGTACGCCCCTCGTTGGCAATGCTCTTTAGACGCTTAGTTAATTCGATTAATATATAGTTGATTGAATTTATATATACTGATTTAAAAACCTCTTACAAAAAATATATTAAAACAATTAACAAATAACAACAACAACAACAACAAACAACAATTATTCAATTTAACGAGAGAGTAAAAGTTAATATATTAAAGTATTCTAAAAAGGAAATATTCTTAGCAATTCTATGATAAATAGCAACATAAGAGTAACTTAAGAAATAATAAAAAAAAAATATACGCGGAAGTATTTTTATCACATTTAAATCTTTTTCAATTAACACATGGTCATATACATACTACATCAATCAATTCATAACGTCACAATATGTATATATTTAATAGTCTCATTATAAACATTAGGGAAGTTTGTTTTATCGTATTTATCTACAGGTGGAGACCCCAGCACCTCAACAGCTTCCACACCATCCCAAACGTATACCCACGACGTCTTAGAACAAGAGTTGGGTAAGAAGATATGCACATATTTTTAACAATAATTATAAAAATCCCTCTTCATTTAACATCTCTCACACTATTTTCTCTTATAAATAGTGATTACTTTGCTTCGCCTGCTGTCTGTTCACTAAAACTTTCATTACAGTGCTATGATATAAATTGATGTAAAAATTGTCTGCTAAAGGTAAGTCTATTTTATTTATTACAGTGAACGTTCACATTTATTTTATTCAGTACAAACAAGCTATTGAATAAACTCTATTTCGAGAAGATCTTTTAGCCTGTGGGCAATAAATTTATACTTCCTGACACAATTGGCAAAAACCAAATTGTATTTCGAAACCTTCTAAAAATACCCGCGTTAAAACCGAGTCAGGACTTTCTCTGTAGATACTACAACAATTTACTTTTATTTCCGCGTTCCAAGTGTTATACAAGAATAGATATTAAAATAGAGGCCACTCGTGGTGTAGGGACACAAGCTTGTGACTGTTAACGTTGTGAGTTCGATTTCCAGGAAATTAAATATGTAATATTTTAATTGCTTCGCTCTGGTGCCGAAGCAATACGCGCAATACCTCCAGAATTCCGCAAAAATGTAGAATGGAGTGTCCTTAACACTAAGCGTGAAGCTGAAGAAAAAAATTCAACTTCAACAACACCGTTTTTTATTGTATAGATGATGTAGTCTTTTCATTATAATTAATGAAAATTAACCCCATGAAATGGTCAATTTTATTATGACCAAGTTATATAACAAAAAAATATATTATTCGAAAAACAACTTCTAACTATCAAAAAAATAGTTACCTAAGCTAGTTTTTTTTAAACAAACAATAATTTTATATAAAAAAATAACACATTTCTTACTATTCATTTGAATATTTTAGAAGTACCTAATTTGTTTGACCTGCTCCAGAGTTTGTTTATTGTCGTCGTAAAAGACGTAATCGTAAACTCTGTCAGCATATATTTTTCGTTCGCTTAGGACGCAAACGTGCGGATGTGGCGTAACTCCATTTTATCAGATTGCATTCGATTTACTTTTATGTTTCTTTTCTTTAATTTTTTATTTCATTTTCTATTTTACTACTAGTCATCGCCCGCAACTTTCTAGGCGTGGACTTTGAAACGTTAAACGGGAAAACAGTGTTTCCCGTTCCCGTAGCAGTTATGAGATTTCGAGTAACCTGTACTTTGCTCTCCCATCCTCCCAATCCTACGTACATGCCAAATTTAAAATTTCTAAGATTCATAGTTTTGTCTGTGCGTTGGCTCTCAGTCGCTCAGTGACGAAAGAGTTTCATATAATGTATAGATTACTAATACTTAGTATAATGTCGTATCGTAAAGCTGTATTCCTATAGTACTTAAGAGATTTAGACGTTGCGGTTTAATTATATCTGAACTCAATTCAAGATATTCATATGTCAACAATTTACAATAAACTTATAGTGATAACGACTTCAGTTCCATCTATGTTCGTACTTTTTATATTACATGTAAAAATTAATGAATATTTTTTTATTAGGTTCGCAAGACACTCCGTTCCCCACATTTCGTCGAATTTGCCGCAGGCATTGCGTTTTGAGTTACGGAACTCAATGTCGCGCGATGTCTTCTTACATAATTTATTCCTCCGAGTGCAAGTTAAACCTACAGTGACACGCTTTTCGTCGTTTCGTAATTTTTGTATATCATTATTATGTGCTAACTTAGGTCCCATTAGGATTCTAACATGACATTAAAAGAAAGTTATAAATAAAAAAATATTTGTAAATACAAAAACCCCGACTGCATCAAACTAAAAAGAAAATAAACAAGCCCAATAGTTTATTAGGATTAACAGTCGGGACCTCTTTAAATTATGCGGGGTTCCTGGTAAAGATTTTATTGATTGATGAATTACTTATAGGTCTCGACTGTTAATCCTAATAAACTATTGGGCTTATTTTTTTTCTTTTTAGTTTTATGCAATCGGGGTTTTTGTATATACAATTTTTTTTTTATTTTTCATTTTTTTGTTAGAATTTATTATGGTAATGATAATCATGATATACCTTTTTGAAATCCTGAAATTCAGCTCTTGAATTTGATACCCATATTGTAGTATTCGAAACGAATTTTTTTTTTCACTAAGTCCAATGGCGTACCACAACCGCCATGATTATTTTTTATTAACGTCACGAATATTTATTAACGCTGCTAATACAAATCTAACGATACCTCAAATATGTAAATCCGTTCAGCGGTTCTGGAGATACGAAGTAATAAAGAATATTACATACATACAAGATACGCGCGAAAAACATAACCCTTCCTTAGCAGTCGGGAATTAATGGTGGATATAATAGCGACTCGCTCGCGGCTTCGCCCGCTTGACCAATACAATGGTTTATTTACTAATATAAATTGATTTCGTGTTCTAATAATATAATTATTAAAAGACAATATCTATATTGTAAACTTAAAGTTTCAGCAAATGCAATAAATGTTTGTAGCAATTTTGTCGAATAAAATTCTTTAAATTATCATAGCTTTATATTTGTGAATCGATTACAATGAAATTTACACTAAATGTTAAGAGAAATTTACTAAAATACAATAATGAATATCGCATTTAAACAATAAAAAAAATTAAAAAGCTTTTTGAGATTAGCGTGCACAAGCAGACAAAAAAAAATTATAAACCATTGTTTTAGATTCGATTACACATCGATAAATGCCCCCAACGGTAGATTTGCTCATATATCATCCACGTACAAACAGCAGTAAGTTACAACTTTATTACATTTATCGATTGACTGAATCGATAAGGAAAATCTTTTTAATGCGCATTTGACATTGTTTAATGTTTCTTCTTGTTCCTAGAATTCAAAACAAAACATACTGCATATAAACATTCAAAGATACTTGTCGGTCATGAAGAATCGAGCTTTGGCATTTTCCTTAATATAGCGTCCAAATCCTCTGCAGAACTGATAAACAGTGTTAATCATTTTCTTCTTAAATACTTAGTAGGAATACAATGGAATTTACAGGTATGAGACCTGTAATCTAGTATAATCTAGTAGGTATATAGATTGTGTGATTTATGTGTATAGAACAGATATTGTTTAGAAGGTCACAGGAACACAAATATTTTAATTAAATTACCTTTTTAATAGTTTTTTTTTTAATTTTCAAATATTGTTTTATGTATCACAATATTAATAAATATCTATATATATATGTTCGGATGCATATGTCATGTTTTATTCGTAAATATAACATGACAGAATTTACGAGTATATTGGCTTATAAACAGTGCCAAAGTCACTAATTGTGGCAATTATTTACTACATTAGCTATCAAGATACATAATTATTATACGTAGATGGTGACTTAAATAATCTATCTAATTAATTACGATCTATAAATACTATTTTCAAAATAAAGTGGCTAAAACGCTGGAGTAGATTTTACATCCTAACATATTTAATGACGACTACAATATCATAATATTATGTAAAATTATTTTGATAGGATAAAAAAGAAGAAAAGTTTTGATAATAAATTTTGAATATTTACTGAGACGACCTTGATATTGCCGCCTGAGGCGAGTATTTTTAGAGGGCATGTGATTTTTTCTAGAACTATATTATTTTGTCATTGTATTGTGGTGATATGACATAATGATATTCTATTATTCATCAAAAATCCGGTGTTACCTTAACTATTTTCACTATATAATTTTAGTTACAAAAAAGAAAGATTTAACAATTATAAATTATGACAAATAAATATTTTAAAAATGTCTATAATATTTTGATAATCATCTAACTCTTACTATTTATATTGACATTGATGAATTGAGAAGGTAATATTCTTAAGTTCATAGATCTTACAGCTTATAGCAGTGTTAACACAATCCGTTACCCATTTTCCGCGAATTTTTCGAGGCATTGCGTGTTGAGTGGTGGAACTCAACGCTGGGCTTTGGTGCCAGAGCAAAGAAATGAAAATATTAATAAATAATAATTCATATCTCCGAGTGGGGATTGAACCCATAGGCCATAACCGTCGCGTTACAGTGACACCCTTGTGCCTTACTAGCATGTTTGGTCTCTATATAATATAAAAAGTGAGTTTACGATTGTTCTGATATTTAGATGCAAAATCTAGATGTTTCGTAACATTATTGTTAATTTAAAATTGCATTTTAATTCTAAGCATGACTATGAAAATGCTTGCATTGCTTCAAATTTCATTTTCTTCTAGTCAATAACAATCGTTATGCGAAAAATATGTTCAATAAATAATTAAACTTGATACATAAATATATTTATTATAACTATCCCATTTTTTCATTTATAATTTAATTGATTGAACTTTTAAAAAAAAATTAAATGCTTTTAATTACGTGTCTTTGTATTGTTTTTATAAACTTAAAAAAAATATTAAAACCATATATGAAAATATGTCTACTATAAATATATAAAAACATTCTTATTTTCACAGAACAATCGACGGCGTACGAGCTTTTTAGAAAAACTGGTCGCTTTACGCCCCCCGCTAGATCCATACCGAGATTCAAAAAATATACAATTGAAGACTTTCAATTTATTAAGGTGCTGGGCAAAGGAAGTTTTGGCAAGGTAGACTATTATACTTACATTTTATTTTATAAATTTCAGTGTCTAAAAATATTTTAGGTCGGAGGATGAATATCTTAGTTAATGTGGCCGACAAATAAAGCGTGTTTACAATTATGTATACACCAATTATTTACGAAATTTCATTAAAAAAACACGTAGATTTTTGATTTTCCTAAAAAAATATGGAGATAGACCATCAAAAAAATTACGTCAGTTTAATAATGTTAAAATCGCTAGAATAAGCTTTTAAATTCTAATAATAATTTTATATGACGCTGTTTAGAGTAGGTACTTTATCACTGCGTCGGCATATTAGTGACGTAGAGTACACGATCACGTCGGAGAGCACATCAAGTGCAACGACTGACATGCTGGCAATGTAAGTACGAGTTATAAGATCATATTATAACTAAATGATCTTTTACGCTTATTTACTGCAATAAATATATTTAAACAAACTATTTCGTGCAATTAGGAAGATTTATTTAAAGAACAAATTAAACAGAAAGTACATCATTAATTTAAGCGAGTTTCAGTATTACTACGTTCTAACTCTCTTTCGTACACTGTTCCAACAAATTATGTTCATATTTTAGTTAATTTATTTTTTCTTTGTTTATAGAAGACAAAACGAAGGAAAAATATAGGAGAACGTAGTTAACAAGACACTATATATAGACTATTCGTGGTGGATGGTGAAACACAATGTTGCATTTCAACGTTAACTTATGATAGCTTATCTATATATTTTTTCAGCTTCACGCTATATTCCACAGAGAGAATCTGGGAAACACGTGTTAAGACACTCCATTTCCATTGTGACACTCCCGTTCTCCCCAATAATATGAATCTTTTTCTCATTTATAATATGTAAATCATATATATAATGAAACGAATGTATTTTTCAGTAGCATCTTATTGTTTTCTGCCGTTGACCCACTTGTCAAT
>DWMY01001352.1:0-15192 GCA_018249775.1 Heliconius hecalesia formosus | reverse complement strand
TATATATATTATATATATATATATATATATATATATATATATATATATATATATATATATATATATATATATATATATATATATATATATATATATATATATATATATATATATATATATATATATACATTTGAGGCCAGTCGTGGCGCAGGGGCACAAAGTGTGACTGTAAAACCGACTGGCTGTGGGTTCGATCCCCATTCGAGATGAAATATTTACTTAAATTTATATTTCCATTTCTTCGCTCTGGTGGTGGTAAAAACTATGTTTATTTTGAAAGCTTGTAATGTTAGCTGTCCAAGAATTAAGTATATTTAAAGGATAAAAATGTTTTAAACTAAGTACATTTAAATTTCATACAGAATTATTAATTCATTAATCCATTGTATTATTATATAAAGCTATATGTAAACTAAAATTGTAAACTCAACTGTTTAAAAGAGCAACTGTTGAGTTTCTTGCCAATAGAACTACCTTCCGAGCCGATGGTAGCTTTGAACTCTACTTGAATAAAGATTATTTTGAATTTGAATTAGAATTACTAGTTGAGTGGCAGAACTAAATGTGCAATTAGTCTCATTACCAGAGCGAAAAAAAATCATTTCTTTGAGTGTGAATCAAATCCAAATCCTGTTACATGCTTATGGTCCTGCATCACGACGACCGATTTTTTAACTTTAGATTTCTGACTTTGGCAAAAAATAGTCTTAGAAATCTCTTTAATACAATATTTTTATAGAATTTCAGTTTTCATTCGATTTGAATTATATTTAAAATATTTTTAAGGAGTCTTACTTGGCTTAGCCTGAACTGCCACCAGACACTGAAATACAAAACCAACATTTATATTACGTTTTTTGTTAAATAATAAGTTGGGTGTAGAGAAATACTAAGAGAAGAATTTCCCTAAATTCATAGGAACCAGGACAAAACGAAAACTTTTCTCAATTTTTTCAAAAAACTCTAAAAAGTAAACATCAGCATCTATTTATAACCCAGGCATTAATGCTATCTATTAAAAGGAGTCCAACCACAATACATCTGTTAGTAAGGGATTGGGTATACTATTAATCAAAATGATGCTGAAAAGGTACCATGTGCAGTCAGTGTTGGTAAAATAATAAGATACGGAATATGGAATTCTTATATCTTTTTATCAATTAGAAAATATTTTTGAAAAGTGAAATAATCGGGAACTCTCTCGGTTAAGTCACCTTTCAAATAAAAAAACTAGATCAAAATCGGTTCATCTGTTTAGAAGCTACAATGCAAAAGATGATGATGATCTCAGATATGTCAAATTTATATAGAACTCTCCTCTTCTCTCTGCTTACCCTTTTATATCCATGATAAAATATACATTGCGCCCGTTGTGGAGCAGTGGCATAAAGTGGTAATGATTACGGTTGAGGGTTCGATTCTCACGAATGAAATATTTATTTGTTTTAATAGGAACGGAGTGTCTTAGGTTTTGGTTCCCAGGTTTCTCCTGCCTACTCTACAAGATACAGGATATAGTGCAAAGCTGAAAAAAATGACTCTGGCTCTCTCTTCATAAAATATATATGTTGTTGTTTCATCTGGTTTATCTATATGCATCATTGTGTTTTTTCAAACACAAAAAAAAAAAAAAGAAATCTTACCAATGCCAAAAATAACACAATGATCGTTTTCATCTTGAAAATTGTATTGAGTTTACACTAAACACCTTCCTTATTTATACTTGAACAGAATTCCACCAAATGTAAAAACAATTGTACACTACCTACTAATAACAATTGAGTAAACACAAATGCATGTATGTTTATATATTACTTATTACTCATTTATATACTAGTGTTTTTATTCAACTTACACCTTATTTATTACCACTTATTTATTACCTCAGATGTATCTAACTGACTGCGTAACGCAAAGGAGAGTAATAAAGTCAGAGCCAAATCCAGTGATTCCTACGTCAACGGATTTGTCTTAACCTTGCATGTGTCATAATAATAATCAAAACTAACTACAGTACATATTGTTAGAAGTCTTTGGTATTCAAAATAAATAAACAAAATTTCGCAGAGTAGGGAAGGCCTGCAGGCCTGCAGACCAGGCAGAAACATTGTTTGAGACATCTGAAGCCATAGTAACTTGCAAGAGGATCACCATGTCGGGGGACATGGTGATCCTCTTGCAAGTTGCTCATGAACTCCTCCAGGATAATTGGAGTTAGTCATAGGCCTACTGACTTCTTTTATCTTCCTATCTCCTCCAAATTTGAGGAACTGAAAGAATAGACAAGTACAAGAACGTGATCTGACCAGTTCTTATAGTATACAGCAGCGAACGCTGGCCAGCACGATCTCGTCACGTTATTTTATTTTATATATTTTAACTAAACACTATGTAGGAGTATTGCACAAGTATTACAAGTATACAAGTCGTCCGCACAAAGAGAATCGTAAAGAAGTAACTTCTTTGTTTATGTTTTTTAATATTCTTTTCTTTGCCTATACATTTATTAGATTCTTATCTTTTTATATTTATATAAATCGTCCTTTATATAATTTTGTTTGTTTGTTTGTTTCTTGTTTTATGGCTTTTAGGCGTGCCAGTAGAGCACATTATATAATTTTTACCCGCAATATTTTGTTAATGCTTATTACTTCGTAAGCAAACATTACAATGACAGTTGACACTTGACACGTGAATAACCATAGATAATATAGCACAGTTTCTCACTAATACCCATTTCGTTACACGTTAATCATTTTTTTTTTCTCTTATTTATAATGAAAGCACTGCCGGCAGGTGGATTAAGTCCAAACTTATTTATTATAATATCAATATTATATAGTTAATATAGTACTGTATACATTTTATTTTTATTTTTTTTACTGTAGTATTTATATTATTATTCTTTTTATTTATTTTTTTTTTCTTTTTTGAATTTTATTACTTTTATTATTTATAATATTTTTATAAATTTTATTATTAATTTAAAACTACATTTTATTATTTACATACACACATTTATATTTTATTTGTATATACACTTGTCTCTTATCTTGGCGTAGTTATGCATACTAATGGCAATGCTAGTAGTGATAGTACAAATAGTAACTCCTATCACCATTGCGATTCCACAGAATCCGATTGCAGTTTCCATAGCATTTCGGATCCTCTCAGTTCCCTCATAGAAACCAAGTTTAATAATTTTCCTAAAAATTTTAACATTGTCCACATCAATGCACAAAGTATAACCTGCTCATTATCCAGACATGCTCGACTCATTCAGCTCAAAAAATATTCACGCTTTACTCATCTCAAAGACATTTCTTAAGCCGAGTTTGCCATCCACTGCGTATGCTCTGCCTGGTTTTCACCTAATACGCAATAACAGGACTGAAAAGGGCGGAGGCGGAGTAGCGATTTATCTTCGTAGTCACATCCCTTTCTCAATCCTACACAAGTCACCATCTGCCTACTCAAATTCTTCGGAGCATATCTTGATAGAAGTCCTCTTTGGCACACTTAAAGTTCTGCTTGGTGTCTTTTATAGTCCCAGCTTACACGTAAATTACTTTGATATATTTGAGGATCTTTTAGAAAGGTATGTTCCTGGAGTGGACCACTCTATTATTATGGGTGATTTTAACACTTGCTTGATTAAGAATGACTCACGTGCAAGTCGGCTAAAACATATTATTAATAGTTCCACTATCACTCACTTGAGGCCAGTGGTGGCGCAGTGGCACGAGGTGTGACTGTAAAACCGACTGGTTGTGGGTTCGATCCCCACTCGAGGAAATGAAATATTTACTTAAATTTATATTTCCATTTCTTCGCTCTGGTGTCGAGGTTAAGCCCGGCGTTGAGTTCTGCCACTCAACACGCAATGCCTCCAGAATTCGGCAGAAAGTGGGGAACGGAGTGTCTTAGCACTAGGTTCCCTCTGCCTACCCTGCTGTGTGCGGGATACAGCGTGAAGCTGATTTGATTTAATTTATTTTTTTTTACTTAAAGATTCTTCCTACGAACCCTACCCACTTATTTCCTGGTTGTACCCCGTCTCTGTTAGATCTCATGATCGTCTCATCAACTGAACGTCTCGCAACTTTTGGGCAAATGTCAGCGGAAGCATTTTCTTATCACGACCTCGATTACCTATCGTATAAAATACGTCCACCTAAGTTAAAGCCGACAGTGGTGATGCGGAGATGTTTTAATAATATAGATAGCGAGAAGTTCATGATCGATCTGAGTCGTATTAATTGGGATTGCATATTTAGTGCAGATAATGTCAATGCTAAGTTAAATATTTTTAATTCTCTTTTGATTGAGCTTTTCAAAGCTACTGAATGGTTTTCTTCTTACCTTGACAGCCGTAAACAGAGCATCACGGTTGACGGAAAACTTTCGTCAGTGTGCCATATCAACGCTGGGGTACCGCAGGGCAGTGTGCGTCCCCCCTACTCTTTTCCATTTTTGTTAACACTCTTGCTCCACACATAACTTCATGTCATCATCTATATGCTGATGATTTACAAATTTACACGACCGTCGCCACAAATGATATCTCCAGCGCAGTATCTAAAATTAATTCTGATTTAGAAATAATTAGCACCTGGAGTAAATCGTTTGGGCTTTCAATTAATCCTAATAAGTCTCAGGTATGTTTGTTTGGTAACCCTAAGCAATTATCTAAAGTTCTTACTCATCTCCCTCCAGTTATGCTTGACAATATTTGCTTAGACTTTAGTGCGAGTGTTAACAATTTGGGAATCAGGATGGACAGTACATTTTCTTGGTCACCTCATGTCTCCGAACTCAGCCGCAAGATTTTTTGTGCCATAGGTAGATTGAGAAAATGGAAAAATCTCTTACCTTTAAAATCTAAAATATTGTTAGCCCATACTCTTCTTCTACCTATACTAGATTATGCTGATTCATGTTATTTAGATGTGTCTCAGCAATTGCTGGGTAAGCTCGAGCGCCTGCAAAACCTTATAATAAGATTTATTTTTGGATTACGAAAACACGACCATGTGTCACAGTACCGTAGTCAACTTAAGTGATTGTCAATAAAACATAGGCGCTATTTATATTCCCTTACACTCCTTTACTCTATCTTTTTCCATCCTGATACTCCGTCGTACCTCCCAAAACCCAACACTCCGAAACCCTTCGTTCCCGTAATAACAACTTCCTTGAAATACCTTTGTGCCGCACGAAATGCTATGGCGATTCTTTTACTGTGATGACAGTCAAACTTTGGAATGTGGAACCAGTGGAAGTGAGACGGTCCCAATCGGTTGGGATATTTAAACGACGTCTTAAGCAGCACTATCTCGAACTAAATAGCTAAACTGACATTTCTGTAAATTCCTCTATTTCTATACATGTATATAAATATTTGTGAGGGTGTATGTATGTATGTATGTATGTATGTATGTATGAATATATATTTGTATATGTATGTTTATAAAATAAATAACTCATTTATATTTAATAAGATCATATTTGTGTAAAATAAAACAATTATTACTTTTTGCACCTTTCTGCTGTTTTTTATGTAATAAACTCTTTCAAATGGTTGCCTGTAAGAAATCGCTTTTAGTGATAAGGCCGTCATTGCACTATTTGTTGTCTTTTTTGTAAATATTAGTAATTGTTATTATATTGTTCTTTTTTTTAGTCTTTTAAACATATCAGCTTCTCATCTCGATAATTTAGCCGCTATGGCTGATAAAATAATGGAAAATATAAAAATTCACAACGTATCGCAGGCTGACGCCTCATCATCAGATTTCATTAATAATGAGTTTAATTGTCACAAATCAATAAATTATCTATTGAAATCGCAGGAATTAATAGCTCATTCAAATTTTGTGGGCGCTAACACAAACCGTATAAAAAATATAGAAACAATTCAAGATCAAGACAAGACCCAAGAGGCAGGCAACATAATCTATGTTATTATCATTATCAATTTAAAGATTTCACCCGTAAATGTTAACCACCCTGCTCCTGGAAACCTCTTCAAAAAAACTCGCAGTAGTGTTGACGGAGACGGACGTCAATGCTATTTTTCCATCTAGCCGTCTTTGCGTTATCGACCGCAAAAGTTATATTAGATCGGGACAATAAAAAGTTATATTAGATCGACAATACAGATGGACTTTCGTTATAGGAGACGTAAAGCAACCTATTCTAGGCGCCGATTTTCTAGAAAAGCATAATTTATTGGTCGATATGAGCCATAAGAGATTAGTCGACGGCGTTACAGGATTACTGAGTGCGACAAGGATAATTAATTCTAACGCACCGTCAATTACAACAATCAATGTCGAAACGCCATTCGCAGATTTATTGCAGTCCAGACCGTTTTGCGGAAAAGAGACTCCCAAGCACGAGGTCGTACATCAAATAATTACTTAAGGTCATCCGGTCGTTTCAAAGTGTCGGCCGTAGTCAGCAGAGAAGTTAACTTATATGCTCAAACAAAAACAATCTGTTTCAAAGAATAAATATCACCGATACGACTAAGACAATTGGACTATGTATCTCAATTTACACCCGAAATTCGACACGTCTCCGGAACGAAAAATGCAGTAGCCGCTATTATCCCGCATATCGTAGATTGATTGTCCAAGTATAATAGAGTGGAGCGATATTGCGACTCAACAAAGAACTGACCCAGAATTGAAAAAACTTTTACAAAATGATAAGCTAAAATGGAAGAAAATCGCCACCATGCAACAAAAAATTTTACTGCGAAGTGTCAACAAGTGTAATTCGACTATATGTACCGCGCGTATTTCGAAATGAAATATTCAGTACATTACATAACGTAACACATCTAGGCGTCAAAACAACGAGGAAGATGTTAACATGTCATTATTTCTGGCCTGGAATGAATAAAGACGCATTTTGTGTTAAGGCACTCCGTTCCCCACTTTCTGCCGAATCCTGGAGGCATTGCGTGTTAATTAGCAGAACTCAACGCCACGCTTAACCTCGACACCAGAGCGAAGAAATGGAATTATAAATTTAAGTAAATATTTCATCTTCTCGAGTGGGGATCGAACCCACGACCAGACGATTTTACAGTCACACTTCGTTCGTCTTTCCTCAAACATACAAAACATATATTCTTAATTATTATATTTTCAACCTTGATACCATATTGTCTTATACTCGGTCAATAAGTAATGAAAAGAGTCTTTTGTTTAATAATTTTGGATACCTACATACTATTGATTCAGTATTTAATAAGTGAGAAAAATAAATAACATGGTTGTTGATGGATGTGTATTTTAAATGAAAGTTTTTAACCAGATTAATTGCGTATATTTAGTATTATATATTTCTGGAAACCCGACGTTTTGAACACTTTACAGTAGTCCGTGTTCAGAGGTAGAGTAGTTGTATTTTTTTTATGGAAAAGGACCATTCCGCAATTCCGTGGCGTGTGGAAGGAAGTTCCTACGAAGCCGCACAGCAGTGGGTTGCCACGTATCCAGGTGGTGTGGATAATAGTTTAGCTTGTGACGTAGTATGCGGTTAGAAAATTCGGCGGCAGGTAACAGGTCAAACAGCGGTTCAAACGCGGTAGCGATTGTACAGCGAGGAGCCGTCTCTACGCAAAGCTAAAGTGTCAAACGTTTCACAGATCATTGAGTCCCCAATGATTCGAACAGCTCTACGTTGTATGTGATCAATAGTCCAAGCTGATAATGCGGTGCACCAGCCCAGAGATGTGAACAGTACTCCATATGAGGCCCAACCTGGGCCCTATATAGGGCCAATCAGTGTTTTGGCGTGAAGTACCGTCTCGCTCTGTTGAGGACCCCCAGTTTATTCGAGGCCAACTTGGCCTTGCTTTCCAGAGAGTCACGATACTGGCAGTCACTTGAAGCATTGAGGCCTAATATGCTGATACTAGGAGCGACTGTAAGGGGAGTGTTTTACAAAGACTGGCGATACGATATTTATCGTATCGCCAGTAGTATCGAAGATACAAGTTTGCGTTAACCTAATTTGAGGTTAACGCAAACTTGTATCTTCTGGGAGTTAAATTGAACCAAGTTCCTTTCACCCCATGAGGAGACATTCTCGAGGGATGCCCTCACAGAAGACACAAGATTATTTCGGCACTACCCAGCATTTTCCCGAGAAAGACTTGCTCGGCCGGAGTAAACAGCGTCCACTGTGCTATCATCTGCATAACAATGAATACTAGAGTCCTCTAAAATGTCATTGATATGTAGAAGAAACATCGTAGGTGACAGCATACAGCCTTGGGGGACGCCAGCGTTCACGGGCATATATTCTGAGCATGGTCGGCGGCGTTATTCCTCTGTCATCCATATTCGAGCTCGAGGCAAAGAAAGCGCCCAGGAGACCGGCTTTCTCTCTAGCCATATGGACCAAAATGTAATTTCCTGTGCGTAATGGCGGAAGCGAAGGAGGGCAAACCAAGTTGCTAATCTCCAAGACCCAAAGCTCATGAGATCCGGACAGGTAGCTCTCAAGCTTCTTAACGATTTTCGCGATATGCTCGGTCCTTGCCATCAATTTCCTGGCAATTTGCCGCTTAAAGTACCTAGAGGCTCAGTTATACTTCCTTTTTAAGGTTTTTACTTCCGGATCCTTAGTAACTAGTGCCTCGTGAGAGATTTGATATGCCTCGCGTTTGCTAGAGGCAGCAAGCTTGCAAGACGACGTTAAACCAAGGTTGTGACTTGCCACTCTCGCCATTCTGCGCAAGCCGCAGAGGGCGATGGCCGTCAGAGTCGTCCGCGGGTATCGCATGATTTCCTACGAGGCGGCTTGCGTTTTGGCCGGATCCCCGCCATGGGACCTAGAGGCGAAAGTACTCGCGTCATTATATCGATGGCGCGAGGAAGAGCGGTCACGGGGCTCGAGCCCGGTGCGGCGGCAGATCGCGTTGCGCCGAGAGAAGCTCCGTCCGATCCTGGTGGCGGAATGACGGCAAAGGCTTCTGCACCCTACCGCCGGCCTCGCTACCGTCGAGGCGATCCGGCCAGTACTCGAGGACTGGCTCGGGAGAAGGCACGGCTCCCTGTCGTTTAGGATGACGCAGGTGCTGTCGGGGCACGGCTGCTTCGGCAAGTACCTGTGCCGCATAGACAGAGAGAGCACAGAGCCGGACGCTCGGTGCCTCCACTGCGTCCATTGCGGGGAAGACACGGCGCAACACACGCTAGCCGAGTGTGTAGCTTGGGAGGAGCAGCGCCGTATCCTCACAGATGAAGTAGGGGGCGATCTGTCGCTGCCTGCCGTAGTGCGGAGGATGGTTGGTAGCGTAGAGTCTTGGGACGCGGTGGCGTCCTTCTACGAGGACGTGATATCCAAGAAGGAAACTGCAGAAAGAGAGAGGGAAATCTTGATTCCCTTTTCCGGCCGCAGAAGGCGCACAGGGCGCAGGAGAAGTGCGGACAACGCCCTTTTCCGGCCCCCATGAATGGGTCTAGGGGCGAGGAACTTGGGGAAGTCCTCGCCCCCTATTCGATAGACCCGTGTCGTAGGTGTCGGCGCGCGCCTCTGACACGATGCACGAGTTAGCTCACCACCTCGCTAACCCGCGCAGGAGACGAGGCCTGGACAGACCCGGCCAGCACTAGTGAGGGGCTGCGGATGAATGTGGACTGCCCCGGCCCCGCGCTCACGTGCGAGGTGACACCGGGGTGGTTTTAGCCGGTAAGAGTCCGGCACGCCCCTCCATCTTTCCCCAGGCGGAGGCAGTCCATGAGGATTTCCCCCCGTAAAAAAAAAGGTTGTGACTTGCCACCGATTGGCACTACAGTGCTATCAATAAAAAGTTATATGCCCTACAGAACTATGTCAGCAACAGCAGCGACATAGGCATGAGGATCATCACAAGAGAAGCAAACTGGCCCCCAGGGATAAGATGAGTACAATGTACGCATCCCATCCCAATCTGCTGACTTATAGTGCCAGTACGAGCAGCGGGTGTTCTACAACTGCCGCGCTTAATGGGCACAACATCCGTACCAGGCAGTGGTCAGAGAACCCCAAAGGGGCATCGACCACAACATGGTACTATTTCGGATGTGAAGTCAGCAGAAGCTCCCATAAGGAGGCATTGTGGTTGTCCACATCCGGGAGTCGCGTAAACAGACGACTCAACCAATTAGGACAATGCGTTGACCATAGCAAGGTCTAATACAGCCCTCCCCGCGTGGTCGGTGGTACGTGATCCAAGTCAACTGGCATTGTGCGCATTAAATTCTCCAAGTATCACAACCTCAGCGGAGGGGATCTGTGAGAGCATATCGTCGATAGCCGATTGCATATGCTCCATGAGCCGATCCGTCTGCATTACCACTATGGAACCTGTAAAGGCATGCGTAGACTCGGACACGATTGTCCAAGTCAACACGGAGCCAGATGGTTGACAGGTGCCGCCTTTCAAAATTGACAAGACGACGGAAACTTAAGTTCTCCCTTACGAACACAGCGACCCCGGCATGAGGCATAAGGTTATGTTCTATTTTGTTTTAGTTTGTTCTAGCCGGGGTATTGGAGATAGGCTGTGTCGCTCGGTCGGGCAATTCGAGTCTCCGTCAGGGAAAACAAGGCCGGCCGTGCCTGCTCGAGTTGGCGGTGGACGGCATTTAGGTTGGATTGCAGATCCCTGACATTGC
This sequence comes from Heliconius hecalesia formosus, assembly GCA_018249775.1. Lineage (NCBI taxonomy): Eukaryota > Metazoa > Arthropoda > Insecta > Lepidoptera > Nymphalidae > Heliconius > Heliconius hecalesia. The sequence continues at coordinate 4,513 of DWMY01001352.1, read as the reverse complement.
AAAAGTCCTCGTTAAGCGTGGTAACGGTTGCCGTGGAGCGTATGCCTCGTTTGCCCTGTCCGTAACGCGGATCTGTGCCCTCCCAAAAATTCGAAGGGTGGCGTGATTTTAAAGACTCAGGGAGAGATTCTCTAACTCCAACTAAATTGGCTAAAAGTCCTTTTTATCGAAGGATCGTAAGTTATAAGACGATTCTCTAAGCTTAGAATGTAAAGTTCAGGAAATCAGATGAGGCAGATAAAAAACCAAGAGCATCCTGAATCCTGCGCCTGCTCCTGCCCCATCCCACCTATTATTTCCGTTATTACATCCTCCTATTAAAACATATTTTAAACATATTATAATTTGACTCATTATTATATACAATAATAATCTTATTACAATAGTTGATATACAAGAGTACAATAGAACTTATTTATGAATATTTGTGATTTTTATGCAAACAAATGATATGATTCAGAAGGATGCAGGGAACGGAGTAATAGTTTCCAAACCCGTTTAAGTTTTTATAAAGGAATTGCATAATTCACTTGAATAATTTAAAAGTAAAGTAAAAAATATATTACTAAGCAAAACTCACTTTTTTTTTTAGGGAAAACGACATGGCAAACGAGCGTTCGGGTCACCTGATGGTAAGTGACTACCGCCGCCCACGACCCCGTGCAACACCGGAGGAGCTACAGGTGCGTTGCCTGCCTTTAAGGTGGGCTGGGCGCCGGAGCCTGGCATTACCTATTAAAAAAATAAACAAGTTCCTTATGTATGGACATATAGGTTTTTTTCTAATGATAATTATAGTAACTACCGCAGTTACGTTTTAACTAAAGAAATCGGATAAATGTAAGTCAGTTTCGCGGTCTCAGGTTTTTTAATGTTTTTATATATCAGACATTAAGTATACATATTTGAGGCCAGTCGTGGCGCAGCGGCACAAAGTGTGACTGTAAAACTGACTGGTTGTGGGTTCGATCCCCACTCGAGGAGATGAAATATTTACTTAAATTTATATTTCAATTTATTCGCTCTGGTGTCGAGGCAAAACGCGGCGTTGAGTTCTGCCACTCAACACGCAATGCCTCCAGAATTCGGCAGAAAGTGGGGAACGGAGTATCTTAACACTAGGTTCCCTCTGCCTACCCTGCTGTGTGCGGGATACAGCGTGAAGCTAAATAAAAAAAAATAAAAAAAACATTAAGTAAAAATCGTTTAAGAAATCTCAATATATATCTATAAACATATGTCTATAGCTATATATTCACATACATACATACTCGTCTGACATAAAAGAATGCTACTTAAAAAATATTTTTTACATTTTTAAAGTGTTATTCCACACTTAGGAACGAAAAATTCTTTTTAGAAAACGTATAAAAATTTGAAACGTGGCGGGACTTGAACCTGCCTCCTGGAAGCCGACCAGGCGCTCTGACCACTAAGCCATACGTTCTCATCAACTATTAAAAATACTACACTATTAAAAATATTGTTATGCCAACGGTATTTCCAACGCATTCACTTTTGCATGGTTGACAGTGATATATCTATCTCTTTCACACACATACTTCATTGTATATATTGTCTTTTTCCCACGAAGGTTGAATTAGTCTTATTTCGGACCTAATTTTAGTGGGTGTGTAACAAATGTTTTGTTCCGTTTAAATATATCAAAGAAAAAAACCTTACTGGATTCATGGTGGCCTAAGTCCTTTGCATCATTTTGAATTAATTAAATATAATATACTAACGACCCGCCCGCGGCTTCGCCCGCTTGAACTACATGTTTATTTATTAATAAGCAGAATTGACTGACAACTATAATGACGTCTAATATGTTTTGTTATTACTTTAATCTGCAATCTTCAAATATATATTTTTTACTACATTTCCTTTATTTCTTTTTTGTTTTTGATATTAATTGATACATTTATTATACGTGTATATTTTTGTAACATTACGTTTTTTTAACTTATCTCATATGATATACATATGTTTCAAATGTGCTGATGTCAATGAATTATTTAACTCCATCAGAGACAGCCTTAAATGTTATATTGTTGATTTGGGTATATACATAGTTACATGTATTATCAGCTGAATGTACAATTGTAGTTACTACAGAGTAATCGAAGATTTTATGTATTTACTTGATATTTCTTTGAAGGTCAAATCGTTATTTGTCTCTGTCTTGAATTAATTATGACGTAACCATCACCATCAATTCAATTTTGTTAACTTTATTCTTTATACTATGAACAATAATGGTTTAAAAATATATATCGCACATTAAAAACAAAAATGGCATTATACAAAAAAGTATGTTTTTGACTTATGGCAACATGTAGAACCTGTAAATAAAAACACGTCATTTGCAAAGAAACTTGCTTTAATAATCCGATTAGTTTTCGCTAGATGGTGCAAATGTCGTTTCATACTTTGTTGTCGTGAGGGTGATTGGTTAATAATAAACCGACACTAAACCAGTAATGCCCCGGCTGCCAGACAGAACGCTAGTTAAGGTAAGTAAAAAAGTGACATATTTTGTTTAGTGTCATATTTTACTTTATTTATAATAGAACTTGCAAAAAAATACAAAATTGCTATTGACATTTTTAGTATAGTGTCGTTTTTTCATTAATTTATTATCAAAATTGCAAAAAAAGAATAATACAATACTGACATAATTAATATAGTGCCATTTCTCTACTCAAATATTTTACAACTATGTTTAAATAATTTATATATGGGGCATGTTTTGCTTAGTGTCATTTTTCTGATTTAATTGCTTAATTTTATATGTGTTGTTATATTGAATGAACGTCATTTTACGTAGTGTCACTGTTCTGATTTAACTTTTTTGTTTATTTTTTTTGTGCATTTCAGTAATTATATAAATTATCATGGATCAAGAAGTAGAGGAAAATAGATATTACAACTAGCGTTTGGGTTGTTTATTTTGGTTATTACTATAACCAAAATACTGAGCCTTCTTTCACTTCCACCAGCAACCTCGAACAATTTAATATTCCCCTTACAACAATTACAGTTTCTAATTTAAATATTATGAGTAATTTATATGGAAATAATAACAATACCGTCTCTTTACACGCTGAACATAGTGATGATGGTGACTTTTCTCCCGCCTCAGATGATGATAAAACGTATTTACCTCCAAAAAACAAACGCAACCAATCTATATCAACCTCGTTCTCTTCTAGATCATCCTCTTCTCCCACAAGCACGCGATCTTATTCATGTTCTACTGCCATTGAAAGTCACCAAGGTATTCATAATATCAAAACTTGTACTAGCAAAATTTCAGACAAGATGATATCGCAATAAAGCACCAGACACTTGGAAAAGCATCAAACAATAATACAATTATAGAAAGAGTTGAAGATGCTATTCCACAAGTAAGTGATGATACCGTTACACCTACAAATCTTCAGTTAGCTAATCTAAGCGCTCAAGGGAACAATATTGACAAACAAGGAGAAGAAAATGAGAAACTGAAGAAAAAGAGGAGGAAAAAGCCAAGGTACACGATCATTGCCAAGAATTTAAGGAATTCAGGAAAAGAATATGTATCGACGTCAAAAACTAAGCAGCTTTTTCCGGCTAAAATTCTTAAGCAAACTTGTGGAAGTAGATGTCGTTAAAAGTGTTCCGATAAAATATTAGAAGATACACGACAGAAGCTGTTTGACGCGTATTGGGCCATGGCTTCCTCCGAACGACAAAGAGAATTCATAGCTCGTCAAATTGAAATTATAAACCAATATAAAAAAATAGACTCGAACAGAAAGGAAAAAAATGTATTTTATTTTGAGATAAATGGTACTAGAACCACAGCTGGTGAAATATTTTTCAAAAACACATTGGACATAACAGACAGATAGACACAGACAGACAGAACGAAGGAGACGCCGTACCTTCTCAATACGTGTTAGCCGCCGTACCTTCTCAATACACTATTAGAAATGCTAAGAAACGTGGAAAGCTATACGTTGTAAACGAGATGGGATATAATAATTTTGTGAATTTAAAACAACTCCCGGTTCCTAGGCTGAATAAGAGTACTGAAGGCGAGTTTGTTAAGTTGTCTGATATAAAAGTCATCAAAGTTGAGAAAAATGCACAGAACGAAATTCAAATAATGTTCAAAACCTTTTACTTTGATGATTTTAAAGAACTTGATTTGGCTAAAAGAACATCTAGGAATAGCTGATCTCAAGAGCTGAGAGCAGCTATTGTATCAGCAAAAATTGGACATATCCGAAAGAAAGAAAAATGACGTGGGAAGCCTTGTTGATACAGGATTGATACCTGGATATTACCGACCCTATTATGAAAGTATTTTTAATTAAAATAATATGCTCGTGAAGATCTCATCTCTTATATAATAAAAGGATAGAAAAGTCAATTCTGTACATGAAAGATATAAAAAAAATAAAAATCAGGTCGGTTTATATGTCGATTATAGAACCTAAAAAACCACTCAGCAGAATTCTTGTCT
>DWMY01001351.1:0-15198 GCA_018249775.1 Heliconius hecalesia formosus | reverse complement strand
GAATTTACTATATTCCTAAAAGATATTTTACAATTATCCATTTTTTCGAGAATATTTCATAAATTATATTTATAAATTTTTACATAACAGGGAAAAATAAGCATATCCCACGTTATGCTTTACGTTCCCCATGCACCAAAAAATTTTCGAGAGACATTGCGTTTTGAAAGGCGGAATTTACTGCTGCGCTTTGTCTTGTTAGCATCGCGAATAAATTATAACCTTCCGAGTTAGATAACCGTCAATCTTGGAGTGTCTTAATACTAGGTTCCCTTTGCCCACTCTTCCTAATGCATCCCACATTAAGTGTGAAGCTAAAAAAACTTACCCATTCAATACCGTAGCACCGAGCTCTTCAGTCAATACTTTATAACTTTTAGGCATTCTACGTATAAAACCATTTTTTGATGTCGAATCAAAACCAAATATTAATACATTCAGAGTGCTCTCTCTTCCCAAAGGCGGAGTTTTAGGGTTCGATGTTGTCCTGAAGCCGATACCGTGGCCTATCCATTTTGATGGGAGAATGCTGTAAAATTTATATAAATTTATATTTTCATCTTACTAAATACATTAAATCTTAATAAATTTTTGCCCAAATTCCAGACAGAAAATATTGAATTGTAAAAATGTACAACAAACGTACGTTTGTAATTATTTTTTCTTGTGATCTCCCTAAAAACTTTTAATTTTCAATTTTTCCTATATATACTATAATTATCCTATATATAAATAAATAATTTACTACGTGGTGATTTTTGTACAGAACACCGCAAAAGGACACTACGGTTTCTTACTTTAGATTACTATTTTTCAGAGTGAAAATGAAAAATGTGCAAAAGTATGCAAAACCTAACTACAACCACAACCACGATCGTACTGTATTAATTGCGTTGACTAAGAAGCTCATTTTTCTGTGCTGCAACCGGAACCGAACCGTAGGCCTGGATATTTGATAATAATTTCAGCTTGTTACCTCCTCCACCAGATGGCCTCGACAGACATACAGACAAATAGACAACGACGTGAGTCATACAAGGGATCATATAAGCATTTCTCATTTTTCCGCCAATTACAAGTTTGGGGAACGGTGTGTCTTAACACTAAGTTCCCTCTGCCTACCCTGCTGTGTGCGGGATACAGCGTGAAGCTGATTTTAAGTTTGGGCATGTCCCATAAGTTGGCAGGTTAATAAGTTTATGCACAAAATGATATCATCAACTATATGATTAATTTTATGACATAGTCACAAGTAACAACCAAAAAAAAATTATATCATTTACAAAGTGTATTAAAGTTTTTTGTCTCTCATAAGAATTTTCTTTTATTTTTGTTATTTTTATGTAGTAACGTCTAATCGGATATTTTAGAAACAAAATCGGGCATAATCATATATTAAACAGTGCAAGAATATGCCAACTGAAAAAAAAAATATCAAGGAAATTTTTTATACAACCTTGATAAAGCTTTCAAGTTTTATAACGCTTGAATAAGTATAATAAGAAATTAAACCATTAATGATGTTTTAACAATTTAGAATATAAATAAGCAAGTGTTGTTATGTAAATCATATTTTATTTAAAAACTGTAGATTCTAAGAAATTTATATTATATGATAAATCTAAGCCTAATACTCCTTAATATTGTACCTAGGGGCCGTTCAAGTATTACGTAAGCAATTTTTTTGCAATTATTGACCCCCCCTCCCCTATCGTACGTATGTATCTACATACATTCCCACTGCCTAAGGTAAGACGCACGCACAGCCGTAACCGCTGATAGTAGAAACGTGAAATTTTTACAGATTTATAATTTCGAATTCTGTTAAATTTGAAAAAATTGAAAGGGATGAAATAAGGGTTGAAAGTTTGTATGGAAAAAAAATTAAATCAGCACCGTTTTTTATAAAATTCAGACTTAAAAATATTTCAATGAACACGTGTTTCGTGGTTTATTTTAATTCACCCCCTAAGGGTGCAAATAAGGGGTTGAAAGTTTGTATGTAAAAATCCTTAAATCGCCACAATTTTTTATAAAATTTGAAATTTAGACTCTTGACAATGTGCCATTCCCGCTAAATAGATATAATAAATAGTATATATTATATAACTAATAATTATATCGTCTACCATACATACGTCTACCAAATATAGCCATAAATCATAATATATATGAAAAAATAAATAAGTTCTGCTTACGTAATTACTAGCTAGACCCCCCACCCTCCATGTCATCAAAAATAAGCAAATCCAAGACCCCCCGCCCCCCTACAGTGCTTACGTAATACTTGAACGGCCCCCTACCCTCAAAAATACTAAATATTATAAGTTAGTTAAAGCGGAATAAAATTTGTATTGAATTGTTTTTAAAATAATAATAAAAAAAATGTAAATTCTGAGATTTTTACACATTCGTACACATGGTACACCATGCCTTACATTTTTATTTTGTAACCAATTTTTCTTTCTTTTGTTACATTTACATTTACAGCGCCAGCTTCATTTACATTTTTATACATTTAACAGATATATTCGTATTAGAGAGGAATTGTTTGTAAAAAAATCGAAAATTAATTAAATACACTATCTAATATTACGAAAAAAAAGGCAATTTGTTAATTTTTTTATTTATAAAAATTTTTGAAACTTGCCAAGAAAATGAGAAATGCTGATATTCTGTTTTTATTTTCACTTTTGGGGCATGGAACCGAAAGAAAGAAAAAAAAACGTAAAATTAAAAAAAATACTAAACTAAACTTACCTATTTTTATGTTTACCGGTACATTTAATTTTGACATGATCGCTTTTCGTTAGAACGTAAGCGTCACTCCCGTAAACATCGAACGATGGCCCTAGTATGTATTTGTGATCACTCTCATATAATATGTCACTGTATTTACATATTATATCATTAGTAGTTTCTAATATTTCAGGCACTACTTTGCATTGGGAAAGCTGAAATGGTATAAAATACAGATAATAATTCAAAGAAATTCTTTTGTAGAGGTTTATACTGGATAAACGACAAGTTTAGAAGTGATAAATTATTAGCTTATTTAATGGTTATACAGGATGTAACACGATCGATTGATCAACGATTGCCTATATGTAGAGGACCTTAGTACCTATCCATTTCACACTCATGTAATGTCGCCGATTGTCAGTGATTGGCATTTTTTTGCACACACATCACATTGAGTTTATAGCGACACCGATTATGAATAATTATCTATTGTTAATCGAAGACTACTGGGTAAAAATATTTAACTTGCAAGATTTTTTTACAGACTTATATACATACATACATACATAGTACAATACAAATTACAGTAAATAATAGATTTGAAAAATATAAGCTGTTAATATACGTATAATAAAATTGTAGTTCATCGCTGGAATGGGTCTGTACATGGAAGATATATAAGAGAAAATCTACGAATAATCTCGTAAAGTTGAAGTAATTTATTTATTAATGTAATAGAATCCACAACAATAAGTGTGGTACATGAGGGCGAAGTCGCAAGCGGGTCGCTAGTTTATTAAGAAAACTAATGACCCAACGAAGCAATTAATACTATGTATATGTCGGTGTTTGACTGACATTTCTATAAATCATATTAGTCACTGTTGACTGACTTGAAATATTAATGAGCTTCGCTGTATCCCGCATATGGTGGGGTAAGTAGAGGGAACCTATTAAGGCACTCCGATCCACATTTCCGCCGAATTACTGAGTCACAGCGTGTTGAGTGGCGGAATTTAACTCCGACAATGTATTAATTGACCCAAAGTAAATAATAAAAAAATATACTTACATAGCACTTAACCCAATCTGTTCCTTGACAAACAACTTTAGGCATTTCTTTATCGAATTGAGTCACTTCCTTAGCAAAAGGGTCCAACCTAGGAATTTCACATCCCGTCCCCTTGTCCTGTTTTAACGCTTGCTCTAGCTTCTTTTCTATATATCTGTAAATATAATATTAAAAATTGTAGATATTTATAGTTTTCTTTCCTAAATATCAGCCTAAATCTATTAATTGTGATTCCAAGTATCATATTTTTTACAATATTATACAAAATGAGCATAACAAGATAAAACGTGGCGTTGAGTTCCGCTACTTAACAGGCGATGTCTCGAAATTTGGGAGGAAAGTGGAGAACGAATTATCTTAGCACTATATTGCCTTTGACTTCCCTGCTTTGCGGGAAAAAGCATAAAGCTGCTCAAAAGTTTATATACCTTCCAACTGCAACAATACGTTTTATTAAAATGTGAATACTTAAAAAAATAGATACAAAAAAAACACCTTTTTTAGAGACAAAGATATGTATTTATATGTCTTACTTTTTTAAGTCTATCTTTTTTTTAGAAAATTGTATATTTTTGTGTAACTTTATTCCAGTCACGTCACTTTTAAGGCAGTTTTTACTGTCTACCATAGAGAAAGTAGTGTTGCAACAGTAAAATCGTACTGTTTTTTCAACTGAGCGTGCAAATTTTTCATTACAAGCCAATTTATTATTACACCGTAAACGGATACTTCAAGTAATCATCTTCACAAAAAAATGTAAAATATTGCAGTTAGACAGGTCCTGCACTGACGCCGAGGATATGTGTATGCAAAAAATATATATTTTATTTAAGGATATAAAAATATACCTATAGATATATTTTTTATTTGGTAGCCACCGTCTAGCCTTTTGTAAATATAATAGGGGGAAATATTATTTCCCAATATTATATTTACTACAAAGATATTCATTGAAAAATCGTATGTTATTGTTCGAAGTATTACAGTATGCATTTTAAATATAGCAAATAAGCACTATGTTACTTTACCATATTATGAATTAAAATAACTATTTGCCACTAATTCTAAAAATAAAAAAAACTAAACCTCTACTTACTCAATAAGTGTATCTCTGAAAAAAGAAAAAAGTTAAACATCAATGAGTCATGCATGAAATATAAAGTCAGCATAAAAAATAAAAAATATATATTTCATACTATCCTATCGCACACTAAGAATTTTATTTTTTATTTTTTTAATAACTTATGTTTGCTTGAAAAACTTGTAATATTCTATAGAGTTTACTTATAAATTGTATTTTTTAAGTTAGGTCATTTTCTTTCTTAGCGTACGATACGATAAGCTTTAAAAAATTACGTGCTAAGGCAACATATGTTGAAATAAATAAATAATAGAAAAAATAAAAGCAAAAATTTTAATAATATAAAAAAGTTTATCTTAATATATAACTCTTCTGTTACTGAGTGAAAAAACAAACGAAAATATTAAACTTAGAAAATGTAAATTTATCTTGTATTGATTTCTTGAGGAGCATAGGGGAGCACTGAGAGAGGACTTCTCAAAATTCCTACGAGAACGGAAATAACGGGATTTTATGTTTTATTGTCCACCACTAATGAAGTTTCGGACTACAGCTCTTTATCTATTCTATATATTGTATTTCTAAAAATAACATCGTAACAACAAGCAAAGATAAGTTGAGAGAAATGTTTTTGTTTTAATCTAAACACACATAATATGTGGTTTTAGTTCAAACACATTTTATTTTCGCTATATATATATTTAATACTATATTGATCTATAAACACTAGTCTACTTGACCAGTTATCTTATCAGTTACTATATCTCACATATTGTTAAATTAGTATGATGCTTAACAAATCATAAGTATAATACGGTCAAACAGTCGTGGCTGAGGTTAGCGTACAGCCACTTATTTCAGGATTTTTTTCATATTTTTCGTCATTTTCTAGTAAACAATGCGCAAAAGTTGACACAAAATCTAACTTCAGGACGGCTACGACTTATCGATCGATATACTGAATCGCTAGATCGTTTGATTCGACTGATTGATTAGATTGATTAGAGGTCAAGGTTTGATATACTCGAAATGCCATAAATAAATAATTTAACTGACTGACTGACTGAACCAAGTCAAAACAAAAGAACTAATTATAATTATAATTTATTGAAGTGAATTTATACCATAATAGATTAAATTAAATATACTAGTTATAGTTATACTTACAGTTAAAAGTCATGCAGTATTCTGTCGAGCCAAGAGAAACGAACGGAGACTATATTTATTAAATCATGCAAATCTCCATGCTTTGTAATAAAAAAAAATTGTGAAAAAAAGTCATACATTAAAAATTACCTTTCAAAATTGTTAGGTGGAGAAATTTCCGTCACCTTAGGCAAAGAAACCACAAGCTTAGACTGAAATGCAGTGCTAGATGATTTTATTCTAGAAGCAATTACAGAAGTGCTCTTAGATATAAATAGTTGATTTTAAAATGTCTGTCTGCTTACATATTTAAAGAACAAAGGAATTGGATATAATGTGATTTTTCGAAGTGAATATAATGTGATTTTTTATTAGATACATCTACGGTATATGGGGGAGGCTATCTGCCTCCTTTATAAGAAATTAGTGTTAAGTCACTCCGTACTTCACTATCCATCCTATATTAATACATTGCACTTTGTCTTGTCGCATGAGATAGATTGAAATAGTCATTTCCTTGAGTAGTAATAAACTAATCACATTTATGGTCAAGTGTCCCTCTACACATATACTTATTTTATAACGATAAAATAGTACAAATAAGTGATACAATACTTAAAAAATATTTGTAAAAACAAAAACCCCGACTGCATAAAACTAAAAAGAAAATAAACAAGCCCAATAGTTTATTAGGATTAACAGTCGGGACCTATAAGTAACTCTTCAATCAATAAAATCTTTACCAGGAACCCTGCGTAATTTAAAGAGGTCCCGACTGTTAATCCTAATAAACTATTGGGCTTGTTTATTTTCTTTTTAGTTTTATGCAGTCGGGGTTTTTGTTTTTACAAATATTTTTTTTTTTGTTAGAACTTATTATAGTAATGATAATCATGATATACCTTTTTGAAATCCTGAAATTGAGCTCTTGAATTTGATACCCATATTGTAGTATTCGAAACGAATTTTTTTTTTCATTATGTCCAATGGCGTACCACAGTCGCCATGATTGTTTTTTATTAACGTCACCTATCTAAGAACACTTGGGCTGCTAATACAAATCTAACGATACCTCAAATATGTAAATCCGTTCGGCGGTTCTGGAGATACGAGGTAATAAAGAGTATTACATACATACAAGATACGCGCGAAAAACATAACCCTTCCTTAGCAGTCGGGAAAAACACAGCGAACGCTCAAATGCGAGTCAGACACGCATACCGAGGATACTATTGATTATTATGTACCTACTTCATATGACCTATTTGTTAAAAGCTATTAAATATTTACAAAAAAAAACGGGGCACGACGTTAGGTTACGCAACGTTCATCTTTAAATATGCTTTAATGGAAGAACAAAACGTCACATAAATGGAAATGTACCTACCTACATGAGGCATCAAAACATACTTTTCTATAACCTTACAATTTGTTATCTTATCATGAAAGTATTAAGATTTTGATTTAAACTGAAGGTAAATTTCCATTTAAATATTACATATATAACGCGCGGCGTTGAATTCTGCCACTCAACACGCAATGCCTCCAGAATTCGGCAGAAAGTGGGGAACGGAGTGTCTTCACAATAGGTTCCTTCTGTGTACCCTGCTGTGTGCGGGATACAGCGTGAAGCTGATAAAAAATATATGTATGTATATGTACAGTAATGTTAAATTTGATGTTTGACTTGAACGTAAACGTAGCGGTTTTAGGTTCAATTCACAGGACACTAATAAAATAACTTTATAAATATAACTTTTGTCGAATGGAAGACGGAGTGTATTTATACTATGTAAATTCTGTTTTAAAAACGAAATGATGATAAAAGACTAATATTATTATTATTGCAGTACCTACATATTTGTATATGCGAAATGAAAATTAATTTTCAACCCGAGGTGTGGTAGTAAAACCATATCTTTGTCGTAAATTTTAATTTCCTGTTCATTAATGTTTAATTAAGTTTTACTATTGAATGTAAAATATTGTAAGCCCGGTGGCTGTGGATTCATCCCGATTCGGGGGAATTAATTATATTTAATTAGTAATACAGACCACAGCGTTGAATTCCGCCACTCAACGCAATGTTTTTTTACCCAAGCAAAAAGCGTAGAGTGTGTTAACACTAGGTTCCCTCTGTCTACACTGCTATGCGGGATTAAAGATGAAACTATGAAACTAAAAAAAGTAACATTTAATTAGATTCCATTTTTATTATCTTTAAATTATTGTACTGTCACATTAACTGATACTGATGCCTGTCGACGGTTGAACTAAAACAGTGTTAATTTATACGCCCACAAATTATTAAAAAACACCTTATCTAATAAATCAAATAAACAAATTATATTTAAAGTATTGTATTATATTTATTATATTATTATACTCATTGATGTAAGGCCATTAAGGCCAGTCGTGGCGCAGGGGCAAAAAAGTGTGACTGTAAAATCGACTGGTTGTAGGTTCGATCCCCACTCGAGGAGATGAAATATTTATTACAAATAATTTAGATATATTAGGAAAAACACAGGAACAAGAAATGCATGGTCGGTCAGTCTGTGGTGTCCAACAATTCATATATAAAATATATATAATGATGATAATCAATTTAATTGAATATAGTGAAAAATAACGTCACTTTTTACCGACGTACCTACTATTAGTTTTTTGAAGCTACGAAACGGATACCGCTCTCATTTTAAACACAGTGATTCTGGAGGATGCTTTATGAATAATTAATGGGTATATTAGTGTAGTGCAAGTTCGAAGCCGCGACCACACCACTACTATATATATACACATTATACTTCCATAGGTATGTCTTTAATAATTTATTCATAAATAAAACCAAATAAAAAGAAGTAAACAGACAAACACCATAAACAACATGTGAAAAGCAATACAAAATCAAAAATCACAAAGCTTAGTGCAAAATAATACTAAATATTTTAAAAGTATTAAAAAAAACCAAAATTCACACAAAAAACACTTGTGCTGTGTAATACATGCACATTCAAACAAAAATTAATTTAACATAAAATGGGCAGAATTTGAAGCTGCGACCTATGGCTTATCTAGTTATCAGTATCTATAATATCACAAAATAAGAAAGGTCGTAAGCTATACGTTGATTTCCTGTCACGTAGTATTTTCTTTATTTAGGTTTACTACTTTAATCTGTCTAATAAGAGGTTTTTTTAATTATCATTTTCTTTTTTATATTATTATTTAAATGTAATTCACATTATATCGCACTCCAGCTCAATTAAAATAAACTAAATAAAAATTTACTGTTTAAACGAAATTAGAATTTCTACAGTTAATTTTTAACAAAATAAAATTGAAGAAAAATACGAGTTAGGTCACTTTCATATAGAGATGTGACATGTTATTATTTGAAAAAATAAATAATTCCGCACTAATCTACCTTGATATATTCCAAAAAACCACAATCACTACTACATAGAATAAAAAACAGTACAAACAACATAAATAATAATTTATTAAAAGCATTAAAAATGACAAAAAAAAACTTTAAAATTACTGATATATTACCTTCTCGTCAGATCTAAATCTTGTTCGGTATGCAAGCTGTCATTTAGCGATACATAGTACAGTATGGAGAATATTAAAACTATTATAATGATAAATTGATTCCTCCGCGACCTGTACCATCTCTTCGATATGGAGACCGCCATCTGAAATAATGTAAAGAACAATATTAAATAATAATAATAAAAAAAACTTTTAATATCAAGAAACATAGGCTCATAGTTGGTTAGTAGGTACAATTGAATTAATAACATACATACTGTTATATTATTATTAAATAATTTGTATATATTTTTACGTTTTTCGCACATTTACTTAATAATTAAAAGTATAAGAGAGTGAAATACAAAATATAAGAAATAACATACAGAAACGTGATCGAGATAGGATGATACCTAAGTACCGAGACGGAGAAGAGCGCAGAAATGCAATAACACTAGTTTTGAACACTTCAAGGCTATTTGGGAAGATATCAATACTAGTATCAGGTTGTTTTGTCATCCTGTTATACTCGTTAGCTAATCTATTTATTGTAGCGTTCAGGCACAATTTAATTTTTGAAATTTTGGTTGAAAATCTATATATATAAAAGGACTTGTGCTGACTGACTGAGGTAAGACGCACGCACGGCCGTAACCGCTGATGGTAGAAACGTGAAATTTGGGCAGATGTTTATTTTCATATTCTGGACATCCACTAAGAAGGGAATTTGAAAAATTTTAACCCTAAAGGGATGAAATAGGGGTTGAAAGTTTGTATAGAAAAAAATGTTAATCTGCACCGATTTTTATAAAATTTGAAATTCAGACTCTTGAAAATATTTCATTGAACACGTGTTTCATGGTTTTTATGAATTCACCCCCTAAGGGTTCAAATAAGGGGTTAAAAGTTTATATGGAAAAATCTTTAAATTGCCACCGATTTTTATAAAATTTAAATTCAGACTGTTAAAAATATTTTATTGAACACGTGTTTCGTGGTTTTTTTTTTGGATTCCCTCCTAATAAGCGGGCGAAGCCGCGCGCGCCCTCTAGTAGAATATATTTACTTGCACGCTGTAAGTTTGAAGGCGCATTTATATTTAGTTTCTCAAGAAGAAACAGTCTAACCTGCCCTTAACCAATTTATATAGCAAAACCTGATCCAACAAACTGTCTCCGATCGAACAAACTAAATAATATTGAAATATTTTAAACGGCTTTGATACGTAGACAATAGTTTAGCTTTATTACCATTGTACGAAAGGTGCCATAGGAAACGCTTTTGAATCCTCTCGACACGCTCAATATGAACATCGTAGTATGGTGACCAGACTTGCGCACAATATTCCAGACCACATCGAACCAAGGCCGAATAAAATGTCATCTTGGTCTGAGGCTTCTTAAGATCTTAAGTGTTCTTTATAATAAAGCCCAGCATTTGAAATGCATTATTTTAAGAATAATATTAGCATTATGTATATAATCTATAACTGTGCCATAATTCATACTCCTCCGTCATAGTCCACCCCATTTTCGTAATGGGGTGAGGGTGGGTTTTGTGGTGTACAAAGGTTTCACATCACATATTAATATATATGTATATGTAGATAAAACCATAATTGTTGAATACTTAAAAAAAATTTTACGTCTTACATACATCTTAATTAAAAGTATAATTTTTATGAGCGATTGATAAATTAAATAACGCTAAGCTGTGTTTCGTTGTGGATTCTAATTCCACTGCAGCGTTGGGTTCGAACATACGTCGGTGGTGGTGGACGGTAACTGAGGCGTCGCGAAACTAGGTTCCCTCTGGCAAATAGACTATTTAAGGCAATGATATTAATTTCCAATTCCTCATAAGACAAAGGAAAACAAAACAATGATCAATTGTATTCAACAAATTGATTACATATTATTTCGAACATAAAAAGATTAATTAATAATAAATTATAATCCATAATATAATAAAACAATGGAAAAAGTCTATACATTATATATTATACGAGTTCGATTTTCCCCAAACTGCATAATGGAAACGGTATTAAGACTAGGTTTAGCCTGCAACTCTTCCGTTCAAAAGACAACGCAAGCGGTCACTGCCGCCCACGAACACCTGTAACACCAGAAGAGCTACAGGTGCATTGTGGGTCTTTAATTTGGAGATAGAGGCGCTTTTTGAAGGTACATGTTGAAAGCTGGAAACACTGCAGGTAGGTCATTCCACAGTTGTGTGAAATTTCAGAGACTAGCAGTAACCAAACAAACTGTTTACCTTTATAAAATTTGTGTGGATTGATTTTGCTTCCCCACTCCGGTAAAACATTTTTTTTATCTTTGTATTAAGTAAAGTACCTAAGTGCTGACTTCGTTCCAAATAGTCTTAATTTTTTCTGTGCTATAAGGGCGGTCCCTTAGACTTGAATATTTGGTTTTAATTTCAGCTTGATTGTGCGGGCGGGTGGAACTGAGCGAAGCTAAGTTGCGCAAAATTTTGCGAAATTTTCTGTTTGGTTCTCACGCGCTGGGTTAGCTTAGTCTACGTTACGTTAGTAAGAGCTCCGCTTCACTCAGATCAATAAAATCGAAGAAAAGAGATCAATAAAATCAATTTGGCCCACTTTTAATAATTGTATTCTCTTGGAACTTGGCAGCAAGGAGCCTGAATAGTGGAACTTTTCAAACTAGTAAGCCATTCAAGTTTAGGATAATATAATTTATAGCTCCAAGTACATTCCATAGCAATTATAACTCTTTGTGTAGTAATGTATGTGTTTTTTAATCTTTTCTTACTATATTCCTCGGACACTTTAATATCATTTATTACAACTAACAAACCGCAATATCCTTAATGTAAACAATACCCAAGTGTAATCAAGTAACCTTTCTATACAATAGACATTGTTTGATGGACGTGATATTATTTACCTACTACAAGCTTTATTTTACCTATGTACCTAATTGAGGCAGTTGTGACGCAGAGGCACAAGCATGTGACTGTAATCGCTACAGTTGTGGGTTTAATTCTCACTCGCGGAAATGAAATAAGATTTACGTTTCTTTCCTCTGGTAACAACACAAAGCCCGGCGTTGAGTTCCGCCACTGAAGAAGCAATGTCTCTAATTCGGCGGAAAATGGGGAACGGAATGTGTTAACATTCGGTTTCCTCTACCTAGAGGGACCTCTTATACAGTGTGAAGCTAAAAAAACAAATATATTCTTTCTAAGTTCATGGATTACCCACATATAGCAAGATAGGCATGGGGAAACTAATGTTAAGAAACTCCAGTCTCCATTCCAATAGCTGTGAGAGCAAAATAAAAATAATTTAAATATAAACAAATGTAGAGAAGAAAATATTTTTTTTCTGAGTAGAATTGAACCCATTATTAATGCAGTGTAATATTTCTTAACAGAAAAAGATTAATTTCAATACACAATTTGTATAACAATAAAGCTCTTTCCATTCACAACTTATACAAAGAAGTTTATTTTCATGTCAATGTTGAATGCTGGAGATATTGCTTTATTTGAATATTTCTTACAGTGCATATACAACTAGCAAGGCCACTAAGAGTGAATGAAGATGTGAATGAATTAAGGTTACATTCATAAGTAGCATGTTAGTGTTCTCCATTTCCATGCAAGTTTAAGAAATATAAAAAAATAAAAATTTTATAATTTTTTTCTTTGTATAAGATGTCAAGTTTCCCATTAAAAGTAATAAAAATATGTCCCTCATATCATATGAAAACAAGGACTGGACAAGGAGGATGATTCATTCCCTCATGTGGGAATCGAACCCACAACTGTTACATGTACAATACAACATCCTCTAATAAATTCATAGGTTCAATTTCGATTTTTGAAATAATTTTGAATAACAATATATTTTTTGCTTTATCCCTATTAGGGAAGCCAGAGAAAATGGGCAGACAAATGCTACAATCTCTGCATATTTCTTTTGCCACATTCGATGTCATGAACTAGGGGGGGTTTTCATGCTTTTCTATACATCATTTCAAGTACTTGTGCATATCTATTCCGGCTTGCATTGATTTACATAGTATAATGAAAATGTTGCACAACATTCAAATGTTACATGTGTATAGTTATTAAGTTATTGGCACATTTAATTACTTTTTAAATTCAAAATAAAATATGCAATAGAATGAAAAGATTGGCAAGCTATCCTGACTTTACTCTTGGGTTCAATGCACAATTGAGGAAAGGAAATATTTATTTAAATTAATGTTTTTTTTTCACTCTGGTGCCAAAGCTAAGTGTTGCATTGAATTCGGCCATTTCACATGCAATACCTCCAACATTCGGTGGAAAATGGGCAATGGAGTGTCTTAACACTGGGTTCCTGCTGCCTACCTTTCTATGTGTGAGATATCTTTTTATATAAAGGTTTTTTTTATAATTCTGGGGTGGGCACCAGCATTTTTCTGAGTGATCATGGATTTAACACAAAATATTTTTTTACATAAATGGCCATTGTTTTAATCAAATTAATATTTTTAGAAACATTTTTTTTATTTTTACATAAATCTTAAGTAACAACTATGAATTATCTATTGAGAATTTGTAATTATCTATATACCTTATATTAAATGCAAAAGCAACTATTGATATATAGGTTTTGTCCATTACTGCATTTTAAGTACAACAAATACAGTTACATATTTTTAAAATAATAATAATAAATATAATTGACGACTGACGTATTTAATGAAATAACATAAGGACATAATATTTAATTTACTATTCTAGTCGGATTATTTAAGAGTGTTATTACTTTTAATAAATCATAAAATGATTATTACACACATTACACTTAAAAGAAAATAAAATAAATGACTAACCTTTCCTCTATAAACAATCCAAAATCACATTTGTATACACCAACAACAAAGTAAAATAGACGAGAACTTGCAAACACTTACTCTATATATTGATTATTTAACTTTAGATTTTTATAATCGATGAAAATATAAAAAAATAATAATATTAGCTTCATACAAAATGATAAACAATAAATAACATTTCTCTTTAGTAGCGATGCAAAAACTGTTCTATTTCATTCCCATTTACAGAGATGGGTAAATAAAGTGTTGCCAGATTGGTTTTATATTCCCTTTTATTAAGTATATAATTAATTTTTTAAATATAATAAATTTTTAATAATGTGGTTGAAAAGATACGTCAGTAACATAAAAAAAATGTTCAAACTAAATTAAATTGTATTTATCCTGATATTAATAGTAATGGTCTTGAAATTTATATTGCTAACATTAAGATTTAATGTAAAATCTTAATGTTAGCAATGATGTTTTTACATACTTTATTAAATTTTTCCAGCTTTACATTGCATATGGCAGGGTTAGAAGGAAGAATCTAGAGTCCTCAGTTCTCCATATTTCTTACAAATTCGAAAAAGGTGTTAGTCTATACAGCTATAAAGTAATCAAGTTTTGTTTGTTTTTTATTGAGTCTAATGTTGTGTTAAATAAAATTGTTGTTTACTATCTTATTATATCACTTCATATATATGATATCTCCACCAACATATTTGGTTCAGGGAAAAACTATTGCAATGGCAGTTCTGTTGAAATCGAAA
>DWMY01001350.1:0-15207 GCA_018249775.1 Heliconius hecalesia formosus | reverse complement strand
TGAACTTAGTATATTCTGTGGTGTACTCATTGTTGGAAATTCGTAGCGTGGAACGAAACGTTTTTATTGTTAGGTTGGTAGCTTTGAGTTGTGAAGTTGACAGTACTAACTTCGTGATTGTTTACAATTTGCTAATGCAGTTGTGACTTAGCAAATTTGCATATATAACGGTTAATCAAAGTTTGCACTTACTTCAAAATTTAGTAATTAGAAGTATATTCTTTGTGATTGCTTGCGTTACGTGTTTCACTTCTTAGTTATTGTGAAATTTGTGGTTCTAACACGTTAATTTATAATATATTAACACTTTTTTAAATAAATACAGGGAGCGACCCGACTTTACGTGTTGTGTGTAAAAGCACCGGAAACGGAAAAGAAAATTAAATAATTTGCTTAAAATTATATTTCCATTTCTTGGCTCTGGTGTCGAGGCAAAACACGGCGTTGAGTTCCGTCACTCAACACACAATGCCTCCAGAAATAAGCGTGAAGTGGGGAACGGGGTGTCTTAACACTGGCTTCCCTCAGCCTACTCTGCTGGGATACAGCATGAAGCTGATTTATAATACTACATTCAAGCGTAGAAGTAGCAAACGTTTTTGATTCTTTTTCTCAGAAATATTAAGTAAAGTAACTCACTCACTGTCATCATCTTCGTCGGAAGTTTTTAAGATAAAGTTCCAGGTTGTCATACATTATTTTGACACTAGCACAGTTCAAACTTTACCTTGTACATCATGTAATTTAATAATCGCACATTTTTCAGAGTATTTCTTTTCAGTAACTATAAATAGGTGACATTTTGATTAAAAATACTTATGTTTCCTTAATGATCTAAAATAATAAAAGCGCAGAAACAGTAGCAATCTCTATATATAATAAAAGGATAGAAAAGTCGATTCTGTACATGAAAGATATAAAAAAAAATTAGGTGGGTTAATATATCGTTTATAGAAACTAAAAAACCACTCAGCAGAATTCTTGTCTGTCTGTCTGTTTATTTGTTCGTCAATCACGCACAAACTAGCAGACAGAAATTGGTGAATTTTTGCATGGTATTAGCCTAGGGTCTCAAAATACATTTTTTTAGGTTTCATCCCGAATTTCATGATAGTTTATTTAAAAAAAATAAAAACCGAAAAATTTAAATTACTTAAAATACCGATAACTACAAAATGAAAGTTAATGAATTTTGGCATGGTAATAGTTCAAAGCCTAAAGCAATTTATAGTATAGTTTTCATCATAGAGTATATAGAAATTTTAGAAGAAAAAATAAAATTATTATATTTTTTAATAAAAAAAATCGACTTTTTCGATTACAACCGGATCTCATACTCTAAACTTAACCAAACTTTCACCAAACTACCCCTTATGTATACCCTTTCTAATAAAAAAAGAATCATTAAAGTCGGTTGAGTTGATATTGAATTATTCGTCCATTTGTTGCACATATACCTAATGCAAATTTGAGAATTATGAGATTTCCTCATAGATACCATTGTCAGAAATTAACTAAATTAAAATGAGGCCATAGGGGACGGACTAGCTTTCAAATATAAAAAGAATCATCAAAATCGGTTCACTCAGTCAAAAATTCTGAGGTAACAAGTATAAAAAATACAGTCGAATTGATAAGCTCCTCCTTTTACAGAAGTTGGTTAATAAAAATCTGACATAATCAAATTACGATTACTTTATTTAACCACAAATTAAAAGAAGAAAGTAAATTGAGGCCAGTCGTCGAGCAGAACATTTTGAATATTTTCACGCTATTATGATGAAAAACATATTATTTTTCATTTAAAAAAAATATATATTAAAAAAAATATTTAAAAAAAAATTAAGATATAGGAATTTAAAAAATGCCTAAAATATGCTTTCTTCGCAAGTGTTGTAATAACTATTGGTATCTATTCAACAAAAAATCAATATAAATATTAAATATGCTCAATTATATAGAATGGTTTTGTCAGCACCTCTTTAAATAAAACCATAGTTTCAACTATTCTATAAAAGCCTAATACAATTTAAAAAATAAACAAGTTATTTTTTCAAACAAAATAAGTTATAAAATTATCGTTGAAAAATATAACGCTATTTGTCATGAACGACGCAAACAGACATAAACCTTTCAAAGGGAAACCGCCGCATACGCCTCATTCCGAAATCGAGTCGTAGGTATTGGCGGCAAAGTTCAAAGTTGTTTAACCTTTAGTAGTATTTTTGTAGTAGTGTGTGTTTACGTTATTGGTATCTATGCGTAACTGCGTCACACGAAATACAAGTATGGATAAATATCGTGAAACGAAAAAAAACCTACGTCTAAACTGTTGGGTATCTTGATTAATCTCTATAGGTCTGAGTTCAAAATATTTTACCCTATATACTGTTCCGGTAAAAGGAGCGCTGACGCTTCCACCCTGTATAAATAAAAGGCGGTCGCGGCGCAGTCGCACAAAGTTGTGACTGTAACGTGACGTTATGGGTTCAATCCCCATTTGGACGATTGAATTGTAATTTAATAATATTTTCATTTCGCACGTCGGTCACATATCATACGCAGTATCTTAACACTAAGTTCCCTCTGCCTATCCTGCTATAGGCAGGATACAGCGTGAATCTGGTTTTAACTTTGTGTGAACCGATTTAAATTAAAGTAATACTTAATCTTTAGGGGAAGTTAGCTAAATTACAAAAGTGCACTTAAATCGGTTAAGCCGGTTCTGAGATTATCGTGAACAAACAGACAAACTGACCAAGTTCTATTTCATTGTTAACTGTCCGTAATAACAATTTTTCTAATATATCTTCCATGTACAGACATCGAAGAGATAGGATTTTATTGTAAGTATCAATAAGTTGTATTATTATTTCAAACATTCAATTGAAGATTCTTAAGGGAGGTAAGCGGTAAAGCGACGAAAGGACAAGGAAAGGACCTAATTTTCACATTAGAAATCTTAAGTGCGTTGTAAACATACATTATAGGTATATTAAAACACGAACATTATTCAGTGTATTAAATAAATAATTATGTGGTTTAAGCGGGCAAGGCCGAGAGCGGGTCGCTAGTATCTAATAAAACTTTGATATTTTCATGCTCAGTAACAATTTTCTTAAAAAATTGTTTGTGTAATGATTTTTTTTTCTATGTAATTTTCTGAAAAACGTGGGCCCGAATGTAAAGGGTTGAGATATAAAAATACCAAAAATCAGCTCATTGGACAATCTGGAAGCGGAAATCATAAATGAGAAAATTAATTTGAGATCCATAATCGATATCAATAATATACAAATAAATAACTTAGCTCTCAGATTGCTAAAACTGACAGAATTATGTGATTAATAATTATGACAGAGTTGTGTATGGCTTAGTTGGTAAGAGCGCTTGGACGGCAACCAAACAGACGCGGGTTCAAATATCGCTACGTTCATTTTTTTATACGTTTTCTTAATAAGTATATTACAATATTCTATTTGTCCGTCAACATATTCAATGTTATGCTAAAAACAGTGACTGGCATACGATAGTTACTAGAAACAAAGACAAACTTGTATCGCCTAGTTATCGCCTCCAATAAGTAAATAAATCGTTTATTGGTAAGCTAAGTACGAGTATATGTCTCTATAATTTTATTCCGTAAAAGCCAAGAAAGAAAGCTTATTATCCCACCCAAAACAAAAATGTGAAAGGCTGCCAAGTACGATAATATGGGAATGCTTCACCTATAAAAGAAGTGAGATCTGAATAAGTACCAAGTTCCATACACATACCTCAGTTAAAAATAGTTACAGGAATGCACATTTGATTTTCCGCAGTTTGGAAAGTAGATTCTGAATAAATATCATTAAAACTTGCCCTATTAAAAGAAAATTATATACTTGACTCATTGCGTTTAGTAGGTTTAAAACAAGGTGTGTGAAAACTTGGCAAGTAACATCATTAAAAAGTACAGAAAAATAATAAAAAATGTTATCAGGAAACTGCTGGAAAAACAGGTTTGCGTTCCTGTAAGTATTAGAATTTTAGGTATTTAATATGATATTTATTCAGAATCTACTTTCCAAACTGCGGAAAATCAAGTGTCGAAGTTATCGAACTTGGCAGCCTTTCACATTTTTGTTTTGGGTGGGATTTCGTTTATTTTTGTAAGGTTGTTTATTTTATTTTTTTCTTATGATTAAGTTAGTTAAGGAAATGTCTCATTTATCCTATCTTTCAGATTTTTGAATATGCACTATGCTTCTTACAAAGAAATGAACTAGATTAACTAAATGGACTAGATTAACCAACTGACTGACATGACATGTTATCATATAATATTATGTTCATTAGCTAATCTTTGATAGGCAATGCAGTGCAGTGGCATCTTCACTATTAGCTAATCTTTGACCACACTATGATCGTGAAACCGCCGCGTCTGTCCAGCAGTGGACGTCTGCCGAGCTGACGAGTGGCTAAGTAAAATATCAGAATCCGACCGACACCTTTATTTTCTTGAATTTTAACCGTGGATTTAACGCATAGGTATTGGTTTGGTAGTGACTCTGCTTTGCACGCCGTATGTCGTCGCGGGTTTGATTCCCGCGACAGACAAACACAGAGGTTTGTCTTGTGTCGGGCGCATTTATCAATAATCTATATGGGTATACATGTAGGTACCAACTTAAATAAGTACTTACTTATTATGTATTCATTTTCGCTCCATACTTATAGTAGATCAAAATTACACATTCGTTATTTTCGAAAGTGACTCACACTTGGCCGTTTACAGATTTTACTTTACTTTGACTAATTATGTATTCATTTTCGCTCCATACTTATAGTGGATCAAAGTTACAAATTCGTTATTTTCGAAAGTGACTCACACTTGGCCGTTTTCAGATTTTTACTTTACTTTGACTAAATACAAACCTTCGTAACGAATTGACTAAATACAAACCTTCGTAACGAATTTCAGGTCGGTACGACCATTCGAAGAATAAATTAACATCGGGTATAAATTTACACTTTCATTATTTTTAAAACTGACTCACACTTGGCCATTTTCAGATTTTTCCCTTTTCCTTGACCTAAAGACCTACCTCCATGCCAAATTTCAAGTCAATGCGACCATTGGAAGTGGTCTAGGTTTTTGATGAGTGAGTCAGTTAGTCAGTGAGTGTATAGTAAAAATAGCGATTTTCTGACGTTAATATCTCAAGACCTACAATAGGTATATTAATGAAATTTTGTATTTTAGATAAGTAAGGGGGTCTCAACAGATACTAAATTTGATATATGCGTAAATAAAATAGATTTTGAGTTATAGGGAGGTCGAAATTGGCACGAAATGGTTCGTGTAATATAACCCACGGCCGGTGTGTCGCTTTTTTTTGCTCGAACTTGGCGGACACACTGCCGTGTGTCTAGATACTATCCAAGAATATTTGAAGGATAAAAATGTATTAATTAAGATAATTTGAATTTGATGCACGACAGCTACCATTGTATTTGTATTAAGTAATAAAATTGTAACCTCAATATTGAAAAAAGCAACTGTTGAGTTTCCTGCCGGCTCTTCTCAGTAGAACTGCCTTCTAAGCCAGTGGTAGCTTTAAGTTCGTTCGACGAAAGTGCTTGTAAAATTCTATTTGAATAAGAATATTTTGAAATTTAGGCAGAGACTAGTTTCTAGTTGCGTAGTAACGAGACGTTGCGAGTTTATTAGCGGAACTCAACGAGGCGCTTTATCTTGTATGAGGTCATGTAAATAATAGGAAAAGAAAATATTCCCTTTCCTCCATTTGTGAAATCATAACCATCGCTTTTACAGTGTGGCCCTGCGCCACGACTGGCCTCGAATAATGTTTTACATGAGTTGTTAATAACCTTTTTATTTTTAATTTCAGAGACTGAATACAGGAAAATGCCTCCTCTGTATCATATAGATGATTACAAAAATTGTTTTTCATCTCCGAAAAACGTGTATTGTTCTATAAACTTTGACCTTGTATCAGACCAGCCGAGTAAACTTCTTTATAACATACAGGTATTTTTTATAAACTCAATACTCGTAAATATAAATGTTGTGAAAATATAAAATAATTGCTTAATAATTTAAGCTAAATAAAATTTTGCCTTTTTAGTTTCACAATTTGTTGAGATATTGCGTGTTAATCGTCGGAGCTCAGAGTCGTCCTTTGTCTTGTTACTAGAGTGAGAAAGTGAAAATTCATTTATTCTTCAAATGATCGCATCCAACCATCGCGTGTACAGACAGACGCTGTGGTACTGCGTCTTGATTGTCTCGTAATAATGAAACCAAAATCTTAACGATCCTAAATTTTAATATTGTATTTTTCCTATCTCTGTAGCTAATAATTTTATATATATTATGTGGTTAATTTAGTTCAATTTTTACTATTTAACTTTAAATATGATTTCAGGAATATTCTCAACATTTAAAAACACATTACAATCACACACAACTGAGATACGGTGTGTGCGTAACAAATAATTGTCAGTATATACGAAATGCATCAGAGGTCTTAAAGTACTCCCTTGAGGGATGTCTCAATAAAACTATGTGGGAAAAGTATAAATTAAAGGCAAAAGTTCAAAACTATGTCTGTTATAATGATTCTGATAACAATGTCCAAATAGATGCAGCTGATGTAATTGTTTTTATTGTGCTGCTGTCATTATTTGTTTTAAACATTATCGGAAGTATATATGACGAATATTGGAATAAATCTGGAGGTATGTTTCAGATTTTCACTTTTTTCACTTTTAATTCTATTCATTATTTTTATTTTATTTTCTCCACATACAGAAGATAGAGGGAGCCTAGTGCCGGGACACACTTTTCCCTTATCATCTAAAACTTCACGATGTCTATTATATATTAAGTAAAGAAACTCCTTACTTTTTCAACAAGAGCGGAGCAATGAAAATAATTCGTTCCTCTAAGTGGAAGTTGAACATGAAATCTAATTTTAAAATGTTTATACATAAATATACTTTTTTTTTTAATTAATTTTATAGTAAGACTCCAACTATTTGAGTGTAAAGAAAGACGATATTTTTTCCGAGTAGATATCTTGATATTTAAAAATAACCTTCAACCTGATGTTACGCTACCACTTTCAACTTGTCATAGGAAGCGACCCTATGACAAGTTGAAAGTGGTAGCGTGGTAGAGATCAGATACAGTGAGTCACATCGAAACAAACGTGTTGAAATAAAGCATATGTCACTTTTCGATAAACAATTCTCGAAAAAGTTCCACAAAAACCCAGCTTTTCAGCTTTAGAATATTAGTATTGATAACTAGATAACCAGTAGCATAAAAAAGATTTTACTAATATAGACCTATATTTGTTCTAGACAAAGCCTTCTTACTATGTTTCTCACTAAAACGAAATTGGAAACGGCTTATATCATCACTTCAGGGTACGGACGGCAGACGGCAAAAATTCGAAGGAATAGATGGCATTAGGTAACATTTTAATACATTTCTTAAAAATAAATATGTATATAAAACCCTTCTGTTACGGAGTGACTGACATTCAACTGCAGTTACTGGAATCTTGAAAGGGTCTAACTGGATAAACATGGGAAAGCTGCACTGGCTTCTAATGGATTGTTTATAATATAATACTTACTTACTTACTTACTTAGCTTCACGGTTTATCCCTAGCGGGGTAGCCAGAGAGAACGGAGCGCCAAACGCTACGGTCTCTACATACCTCTTTCGCTTCGTCCACTGTCATCAACCTCTTCATACATGCCTTCCAGGGGTTTCTCATGCTTTTTACGTTAGCTTCCTTCAGTATCTTTAATACTGTGTTTTCGAAGGTCAACCGAGGTCTCCACCTACCTCTCTTACCGCTCACTTTTCCATCATAAATCTTTTTTGCCATACATACACATTCGTTCTACGTGCCCAAACCAGCTGAGCACGTTCTTTTTCATTCTCACCGTGACATCCTCGCTAGTACCTGCCATTCTGTGTATCTCTTAATTACGGATTCGATCAGCTAAGCTGAGTCCACGGCATTCATCTTTCGTTCTTCTTCTTTAATACCCACGTTTCACTGCCGTATAACAGCGTCGGTACCAACACAGCATTGTGTATGGCCAAATGTGCAGCTATGCTGACGTTTCGCCGTCTCATCAATGCAGCTAAGGCTCCGTTAACCCTGTTACCGGCAGCAATACGCCTTTCCACATCCATCTCGTAACTTTCATCTCTTCTGAACATACTTCCCAAATATACCTACTTTATTCACTTGTACTAATAATATAATGATATGGCTTTGTATCTGAAATAGCGTACTACGTGCAGGCGTATAACAAATTGGTATAGAACAAATTTCCATACAAATTTGTTACACGCCTGCACGTAGTCGTGATATTTTTTATTATTTTAACTTCTACTTCGGTGTTTTGTAACTTATAGTTTTTCATGATGATAACGTAAAAAAGACGATACTGATATTTATAAAAAAATATTTGACAATTGTTTAAAATATTTAAAAAAGTAAATATAAATAATTTTCATTAAGTTCAAATGTAGCAACTTTTTAAAGTGATATTTTTATTATCGTAACGGTGCCAGACTGTCTGACTTCCCTTTCTCTCACGCATATGACAGCGGAAGGCAGGCTCCCCATTTCTCACCCTTACCGTCAGCGCTAGCCGTATTTGAATAAGACGCTTCTCTCTCCTCTCTTTGCATGACTCAATGTTGAGCGTATGATAGACAGTGCTACTTATAATGTACATACACATTTTTTTATGTACATATTATTCAAACATTGTAATTAAGAATAAAATATATTTTATAATAAATAAAATATTTCTCATCACACAAGCTGTTACATGGTGATATTTCATTGCCATGAGCGATTAATCTTTTATTCTTTTTTTCATAGGTGTATTGTTCTGTATGGAGTGATAATTGTTCATTCATTTTGGGCATATTTGGTGGCGATAAAAAATGCTCAGGCTTTAGAACAGGTGAGCAAATTTTGTTCATATTTTTTTAGAACGCTGTATACCGTAAATAGCAGGAAAAGCATAGGGAACCTGTGAACTAAAAGTTACAAACACTCTGTTCCCCATTCAGACACTTCCACCGAATTCTTGAGGCATTGCGTGTATAGTATGTCTTATTAGCAGTGCAAGGAAATGAAAATAATAAATACCCCGCGTCCCTCCACCCGCTTCCGTTAGTTAGCAAGTTAGTACCATAATAATCGGCTCAGCTGTTTCGGAGGTTAGCCCAGACAAACAGAGACAGATAGACAAAAAATTTAAATTTATCTATTTGTGTTTTGGTACTGCGTAAATTACTAATCTCTCAAGTTTATTTATATAAATAAAAATATTACAAACAAAAGAAACAAACCAAAAGAAAAAGGACAATACAATACAATACAATTTAACATTTCTATTTCTAATTTAATATAAATTTATATTTTTCCAGATGTTTCACAGCTTACCCCTTCACCTGTTCTTTAACGGCTCGACCGCGATACAAACATATATAGTTATATCAGGATTACTGTTGGGTCACAAAATGAAGCTACATGCAGAAAGACACCAAATAAATTGGCGCTTAATTCCTAAGGGTATTTTACTGCGTTATTTGAGGTAAAAAAAATATAGTATTCCGTATTACTAGTACTAAAATACATAAGAAAATGTGTAAGAATATCATCTTTACATTATATCATCGTTATATTATTATCATCTTTACATTATATTACGAATTTGACAAGGGAATAAGTGTAGGAAAAAAGTGGAATCAATATTCTCGCACGACAACAACGCTCTGATCTAAAGTACGGCAGTGAGTTCAAAAATTGGATGGATACGTTATGTAATGGAAAACAGAATGTCTTAACAGGTTTCCTCTGCCTATCCTGCTACAAGGAAAAAACCGTGTTGGTTGATTTTTAATTCATATTAACATATGAGTAAGTCATGTTTATTCATCAGGTTAACTCCAGCATATGCAGTTGTGATAGCTTTGATGGCAACATGGCTGAAATTTATAGGACCATCAGCTTTATGGGAGGTATTTTATTTAATCTATTATATAGGTTTATTAAGTTAATATATGATGAGTATAGAGTTTGTTAAGTTGAACACACTAATCTTAGGAATTACTGTTTGGAATAGTCGAATAATATGTCGAAGTGTAAGTTGCTTATACAGAGTGTTTTTGTCAGCACCACTTTAAATGAAATCACAGTTTTAACTTCTCCATAAAAACCTAATACAATTATTTATTTTATTTTTCCCAAAAATAAAAAAAGCGATTTTTCAAACAAAATAAATAATAAAATTATCGTTGTAAAATAAAACACCATTTGTCAAGAACGATGCACGCAAACATAAGCCACCGCATACACCTCATTCCGAAATCGTAGGTATTGGCGGCAAAGTTCAAGGTTGTTTAACCTTTAGTAGTGTTTTTGTAGTAGTATGTGTTTACGTTATTGGTATCTATGCGTAACTGCGTCATACGAAATAGAAGTGTGGATAAACGTCGTGACATGAAAAAGAACCCTATGCCTAAACTGTTGACGTATCTTGATTAATTTCTCATATAGCATATATTAGTTAGGTCTAAAATATTTTACCCTATATGGTTGTTCCCGTAAAACGAGCTTCCATCCTGTATAAAAGTCGATAATTTTTTTAATAGTTTGTACATAAATAATAATTTCAGCGGAGACAATTTTGTTGTTTCGTACTTTTTAAAGCGTGTTTAGACTTTCTATTAAATATATATTATTTACAATCATGTAACATACTTAACATTGATATTTTCAAATTTAGGTAACAGCGAAACCCGCTCTGGCAGATTGTCAAAAACGCTGGTGGCTCAATCTGTTATACTTGAACAATTATGTTTACAATTCACAGTGTATGCTACACGGATGGTAATTTAATTTTTTTTTTTTTAAATTTTAACTTCCCTCAATAAAGCCATTAAAAATAGTTTTATTTAACTTATTTAACACCGTAGGGCATTGTGTCGCAGAGGAAAATGGTTTAACTGTAAGCTACCTAACACGTTGTATCCCGCATATAGTAGTCTAGAAAGAGGGAACGTAGTGTTAAGACACTTCAAACCGCACTTGTCACTGAGTTTTGATTTGAGACATTGTGGGCTGAGTAGCGGAAGTTAACGCTGGGTTTTGTGTTTTTACAAGAGTTTGAGTTTTGTGTTTTTTTTTTTATTTTTATTTATTTATTTATTTTTATTGTAGGTACGTAGCAGTGGACATGCAATTATTCTGTCTTGGATTATTTTTATGTGTTTTATTAAATAAAACTAGATATCAAAGGATTATTTTGGCTGCCCTATTTGTAGTCGGAATGGCGATTCCAGGAATAATAACGTATTTAAAAGATCTCGATGCTTTATTACTTATAGCACCTGGGTAAGAATATTTATAATCAAGATTAGTATTGCAAAAGGAGACTAAGGTTGACCTTCGAGAACACGGTCGCGTAAACGAAGGCCCCGCGCCATGAGACCGGCCTGTATAGCGGTTTCGTTAGGTATCCGTTATGGATAAAGCGTGGAGATGCTAATTTTATTTTGTTAATGATAGATGATCTTCCTTTTCCTATTTCGAGTAGTTAGTCTAAATCTTAAAAATTATAGTACACACCGTTTTGATTGTTTACAAATAAAAATGTATCATATATTCGCGATTTTTAGCGCTTTACTTTATTTTATCAGACCAGGGGAACGGAAGAAAAAATGTATTTTGAAAGTTTTATGAAACCTATAAAATTTCTCTGCTCTGGCCACTATATAATGTTTTCTAAAATATTCTTATATTATATCTCTAATGTGGAATGTTACAAAAAAACCATTGTATGTTTATATATGTCACCGTTGCCGCCCCGGCATCTTGCAGTGAATGGCAAGTTCAGCAGAAGCCTTCTTTGCCCATTCCACTCGCCAGGACCGTCATCACCCTCAGCCGCACGCCGCAGCAGGGTGAAGTTCTGTGGATCTAGTCCGTCTGCCTATACTGTCTTCCTGACCTCCGGTGTAAATTTAAAAATAACTAACCTAATCTAACCGAACCTGCACTTAAATAGTTAACTCTACTGTATCCACAGTAGAGTTTACTATTTTAGGCTTGTTAATCGTCCCGGAACCACAGTAGACCGACAGCCGAAGATATCCGTGGGTGACTTGTCTTCCCGGAACCACAGCCGAGAGACAACTGGCATTCTACCACATGTGAAGGGGACTACAGAGAGAATTGATAACATCTTAAGAAGAACTTCCATAAATACTTTTTTTTTATGGAAAAAACAAGGCAAACGAGCATTCGGGTCACCTGATGGTAAGTGATTACCGCCGCCCACGACCCGTGCAACACCAGAGGAGCTACAGGTGCGTTGCCGGCTTTTAAGGTGGGTTGGGCGCCGGGGCCCGGCATTACCTGATGCGAAACGCAGTAGCGTAAAGCCACTACTTCACGCCGGTTTTAAATGCCGGGGGTGGTAACGATCCGGTCGAGTTTGCCCATGCGTGTTGCCATTGCTGGCGACGTGACTCTTCTACACTTCCTTTAGTCGCCTCTTACACCACCAGTACCAGGATGATCATATTCTAGGCCGGGATCACACGGCACACGCACTGCACGGCACTATATTCAAGCCTAACAAGAAAGTAAGACAATTCTTGAGACCAGTGAAAAATAATATTCCTTTACTGTGTACTGGTGTATATAAACTAGATTGTGACTGTGGCTTATCATACATCGTTCAAATAAAGAGAAGCATCGGTGTTAGGGTGAAGGAACACATCTCCGACATCAAGATGGTGAAGGAACACATCTCCGATGTCAGCAAACTGTGGATAAACCCAGCCATTACCTAAGGTTTGATAAACCCCAATCTTCGCTAAGGAAAACATATTTATTTCTAAAATGATCCGCGAGGCTATTGAAATACAAAAACATCATAATTTCAATAGAGAGGACAGTTGGAAACCTTCTCCAGCTGGAACCCACCACTCATAAGATCTTTGAAGTCTCAAACCCACTATACCACAGGGCAAGATACAGTCAGCTCATTCTGCAGGAATCCACGGCAGTACACGAGGCAATTAAGAAAGTTAGTTGGCAGTAGTTTGATATAATAATTATGTCAACTGACAGACGAATGCCACCTCAGTCTACCCGTGACCACGGAGCACTACAAAGTGTTCAAAATGTTGGGTTTCCAGAATTGTATAGTACTAAATATACGCGATCAATCCGGTTGAATAGTTTTATGTAAAATAAACAAAATTTCGTTTTATTGACACCTTTTTAGATTCTTAGCTCAGTGGTCAGAACACGTATTTGCTTTTTATAATTTGCCGTTTTGCTGTAAAAGTCGTCAAAAGTTTACAATGTATCGGTGTTTATAATCTAACGGTGACATACATATATATTTACTCGTATATGTCGCCGTAATATAACATTCTCTCCCCCCAAAACTTATTTTCAATTAGCGTATAAAATCTTAATCCGCTTGATCGGTTTCCAAGAGTCACGGAATCGAATACCTCTATGTATATTTTTATATGTTTTCTAAAATATTTATCTATCCCCAGTGTGGAAAAAAACTTCACCAAAAAATAATATAAAATTATAAAAAATTAATTGTTATTTTAGAGAATCCCGATATTTATTCGAAACTGACACCACATTTAATGAGATGTATAAGGTTGGTCACACCAATATTGCCAGTTTCATAATTGGCATAGCACTTGGATATATCGTTTATGGACTTCAGCAGAGGAAAATAGACACGAATCAATTTAAGGTATAATATAATATTATAAATACAGTTATTTTCCACATCCATACTAATATTATAAAGCTAAAAAGTTCGTTTCGTTGAACACGCTAATCTCAGGAACTACAAGTGCGAAGTGAAAAATTCATTTTGCATTGTATAGTCAATTTATTAATAAAGGTATTTAAATTAATACAGGTAGGCTATATTACATCGTGTTTGTCTTTTCTAAAACCCACTGTACCTGCGGTAATATTTACTTTAGAGACTTTGTATATGTTATACAGAGTGTGTCTTTGTAAATCTTCACAAGTTTAAATGAAAACACAGTTTTATCTACTTTATAAAAGTGTAATACAATTAAAAAAGAAAGAGATTTTGCCAAAATTGAAGTGTTTTTTTTTATTTAACAAAATAAATATTAAATTATCGTCGCAAAATAAAATGCCAATTTTTAAGAATGACGTAAGTAGGCACCAACCTGTGGCTTCCTTCTAAGACTTCGGCGGAATACTCATATATTACATCTTCTGTACTTTGTGCTAATTAATCCTTTAACTCCTCCTTTCCTAAAAGAATAGTGCGAATTTTTAGGTAAGTCACACACTCGTTCCCTTCGATCTGGGGAAAATCTTATCCCTAAGAACCTCTCTTATTCCTCTTCTTATTTCAGCAACTCCGTTACAGTCCTGGCTCCTAGACTATGGAATTTCCTTCCTATCAATAAACGCTCCAAGAGACATTATATAATAGTTAGATACAGCGATATTTAATCTTTTGTATCTTTTCTTTACGAATTAATCTAAAAGGATAGGTTATATACTTGTAGATATTTTTAAACATTTTTAAAGTGTTATTCCACACTTAGGAAAGAAAAATACTTATTTAGAAAACGTGAGAACATATGGCTTAGTGGTCACAGTACCTAGAACGATGAGAAAGTATGGCTTAGTGGTCAGGGCGCCTGTTAGGTTTCCAGGAGGCGCGGGTTCGAGTCCCGCTACGTTCAATTTTTTATACGTTTTCTAAATAAGTATTATACTTGTAGATATCAGAAATTATATTTTGTTATAATCAAATAGTTAATACAATATAATATTAGTACGTGTGTACGTATATACGTATATATGTAGATATAAGAGGCCGGTCGTGGCGCAGTGGCACAGGGTGTGACTGTAAAAACCGACTGGTTGTGGGTTCGATCCCCACTCGAGGAGATGAAATTTACTTAAATTTATATTTCCATTTATTCGCTCTGGTGTCGAGGCAAAGCGCGGCGTTGAGTTCTGCCACTCAACACGCAATGCCTCCAAAATTAGGCAGAAAGTGGGGAACGGAGTGTCTTAACACTAGGTTCCCTCTGCCTACCCTGCTGTGTGCGGGATACAGCGTGAA
>DWMY01001349.1:0-15213 GCA_018249775.1 Heliconius hecalesia formosus | reverse complement strand
AATGTGAGACTGCATGGTCAGCTTGTTAAATAATCATACATATTTTTGTTATTCTAGGTATTTACATTTGAATTTTTGGAACCATATTCGAACGGGCAGTGTTCCAACTACGACAACTGCCTGCTGTGCCTGTCGGACGCGGCCTGCGGCTGGTGCGAGCTGACGGGGCGCTGCGAGGAGCGCGGCGCGGCCGAGAGCACCGCCTGCGCCGCCGCCGGCGACTGGCGCTACCTCACGCTGCAGCCCGCCGCCTGCCCCAACTGCAGCAACCACATCTCGTGCGAGCGCTGCCTGGCCGCCGCGCACTGCGAGTGGTGGGCCGACGAGGCCCGCTGCGCGCGGCGCGGGCGCGCGGCCGGCGCCGTCACGGACGCGCGCGCCTGTCCCGCGCCCTGCCGCCGCCGCGCCGACTGCGCCGCCTGCCTGGACCAGCGCGGCCGCTGCGTGTGGTGCGAGGCCACGCGCCAGTGCTTCAGCTTCAGCGTCTACACCAGCGAGTACCAGTTCGGCCTGTGCCGCGAGTGGCTGGACCGCGCCTCGCCCGCCGCGCCCGCCGCGCAGTGCAAGGCCTGCGCCGCGCACGCGCACTGCTCCGCCTGCCTGCGCTCCATGGGCTGCGGCTGGTGCCACTCGCACGAGAACCCCATCCACGGCGTGTGCGCCGAGGGCGACTTCACGCGCCCGCGCGCCGCCTGCGCCGCCGCGCTCAACGTGAGCGCGGCCGACGCGGGCTGGGCTTACGCGCAGTGCCCCGACGTGGACGAGTGCGGGCTCGGCCTGCACGACTGCCACGAGCACGCCGTCTGCAACAACACGCACGGCTCCTACACCTGCAAGTGCAAGCAGGGCTACATCGGCGACGGCAAGAAGAGCTGCATGCGCACGTGCTACAACAACTGTATTCACGGCTACTGCCTGGGTGCACCTCAGTATAAATGTCATTGTGATTTAGGTTGGACGGGCGCGGATTGTTCCATTAACTGTGGATGCCATAATCATTCCAAGTGCAAAACTGGCGTGGGACGATGCGACGAGTGTCAAGATTGGACTGAAGGCGAATTTTGCGAGTCTTGCAAACCCGGTAGTCACGGCAACGCTACCACCGGTCAAGGCTGTAGGCGCTGCGATTGCAACGATCACGGAGACGAATCACGCGGAGTTTGCGATGTAGCAACTGGGGAGTGCATTTGTAAGGATAACACAGAAGGACAAAATTGTGAACGCTGTAAACCAAAGTTTTATGGAGATCCGCGGCACGGGGGGAAATGTTACTACCAATGTGAGCCTAGAGGAATGTTAAACGCGTCTCAGACCGAAGGCATTGGCTCCTATAAAACAGATCCTGATATAAAAAGTCTTGGTCCTGCCAAAGAATGTTTGTGGATTATATCATCTGAAGATGTTAAGGATGCCATTATTCAGTTCACAGTGAATTCTTCTACGTTTAATGTGCCGTGCGACCAAAATGCAGTCTACGTGTATGACGGCTTGGGAGGTGTTCCAGACTTGAGCAATAATCAGCAAAGTCAATTGTTGGGTGTCTTTTGTAACGGAGCCTCTTCGGGGGTTGTTGAGGCGCGTAGCGGGAATTTGACAGTTCATTATAAACAAAGTCAACCTGACCAAGGATTTGAAGGCGTCTATAACGTTTTGGCATGCGACGACCATTGTTCTTGGCCAAGAGTATGCAAAAACAGACATTGCTTATGTAGAGATGGCTATGGTGGATTTGAGTGTGACGTAGAGATTTGTCGTAACAATTGTAGTGTCCACTTAAAAGGTGGTACTTGCGACATGAACTACGGACGATGCCTTTGCAATGAAGGAATAGGCGGTGATGATTGCTCTCTTAAATTGGATAAATCGCAACTCGTATTTACAGAACTATTCAATTCAGATTATTTGGCAGATGGATTAGATCACCTCAGAAAAACATTGCCAAGGTTTGGACATAGTTTAGTCGCAGATAGGCGTGGGTTATGGATGTTTGGAGGTTACTCGCTGTCACATGGACCGCTAAATGATATACGATATTATGACACGAAAAATAATACTTGGACGCCAGTTACCGTAGACGCTACCCCCGATCCAAAAATGCCCGAAGGTCGATACTTTCATGCTGCCGAGATATATCATTCTAAACAAAATATTTATATTTATGGTGGATTAAGTTTGCAAGAAAAAAGTGGACAGAATAAAACATTGCGAGACTTCTGGCAATTTAGCCTCAAGGAACAAAGGTGGAGTCAAATAAAGAATAAAGCCGAGAGTCCTCCGCCTTTGGCCGGGCACACATTAACATTGCAAAAATATCAAGATTATGAAAGCTTAGTACTAATAGGAGGGTTTTCCTTAGAGGAAGGTATAATGACAGATATTTGGGAATTTGATCTTGACAATGATAAATGGATTAAGCTGACTTGCGGTGGCGCCAAGCCTGTTGGAATTATTGGCCACAGTACAGTCTACCATGCACCCTCCCAAAGTCTTTACGTATTTGGAGGTATAGTGTATATGTACAATGGTACTGTAGTATCAAATAAACTTTTTTCATTCCATTACCCTTCGAAAAATTGGAGCGAATTACCGACCTTTCCCAGTCTTAACAATGTTCATGATAATTTACCACAAGCAACATATTTGCACTCTGCAGTTACCACTAATGACTATATGATCGTGTTTGGTGGAAGGACTGTACCTGATAACAGATCTAATTCACTTATAGCATATGTTTATAGTTGTAATCAGTGGGTCAAACTGTCTAAAGGTTTGTATTGTCAATAGTTTAATTAATTTTTATTAATAAGTGTCAGTGTAAAATTAAGTTTTGTTTTTAGGTTCCAGTGTATTAGACCACCCTCCCCCAAGAACGATAGCCCACGCAATGGCGATAGACATGGAATCCGAGAATGACTGGAATATTTTTATAGTAGGAGGCTGGACCGGAAGTGCCAATTGTCAAGTCACACGCATTACTCTGCCAGATGATCTGTGTTCTCTCTGGAGTTCTAGTAAAATTGAATGTCGAAGCCACATGGGTTGCAGCTTCTGCAGCACTGGTGACTATACCAAGTGTTATTCTGTGGATAAACCTGGATGTGAGGGTAGTGACAGAATATCAACAAACGCTGGCGCTGCCTGTGACGCCGACCTAATATCAAGACGGCCTTGTGAAAACTTTACAACATGCACTTCGTGTCTGGCCGCTTGGCCTCTGTATCCTGAAGAGAAACCAGCCTGTCGATGGTGTGAAACTTGTGCTGCAGGCATTGGTAAAATTATTATTTATCACATATATTCGTATATAATGTCAATTCTAAATTATATTATTTTACTATATTTTTATGTTTAGTTTATTATCTATATATTTATGAGTAATTGTAAAAAACTCATTAGAAGAAAGTTACTTTACCGGTCTAAAATTGCAAGAGGCACTTTTAGACCTGTAACGTAACTTTCTTTCACAAACATAGGTTGAGATGAGTTCTCCATTGTCGACAACATTCTGGACTTTATTCTATTATATCTAATATAAAAGAATTGCCATTTCAGGTGAATGTGTTCCAACCGACGAATCTTGTACGAGCATTAAGTGTAACGCTGGCACTACATACATAAGTGACTCAGCACAATGTCCAGAGCTACGATGTGTGGCACCCGATTGCGATAAATGTCTCGCTAATCAATGTTCTTGGACAAGACTTGCTGACCGAGGAGGTATTATATATTTTTCTTCATATTATTGTTTATATTTCTTGAAAATTAATTGTTATAAAAGATATATATGTTTTTTTCAGCACAAATTACAAGAGTAGCAGATGATCCTTCAGAGCTTTATAATTGGATGTGCGTGACAATAGAAGAACTTCCTCACTTGTGGTCTACGTCGCTCAAGCCGGCTTACTTATATTTTGGCTTGACAAAAGATTGCCCGAGTCGGTGTCATACGTATGATGATTGTCAATCATGCTTGACGTCAGAGGGTGCAGAGGGAGGGTTTTCGGAATGTCACTGGGCAAGCTACCTCGGGACTTGTATATCTCCGGCCTACCAGCCTGTGTACTGTGCGGGTGGTGTGTGTGGGCTGGTTCTCACTAAGGCCGATAAAAACAAGTGTCCAGCGCCGTGTAATACCTTTGAACAATGTACTGAATGTCTTCACCACTCCCATTGCGGCTGGTGTGCCCTCGAGGGTGAGAACGGTGAAGGTGTTTGTACAGAAGGCTCAATCGACGCCCCTCTAGAATATTCGACGCGAACTACTTGTGCTGCTGTTTATTCCAATGTGCATCAAAGTAATAACACCAACGATACATTTTCATGGCACTACACGCGATGTCCACCAGAAAATGAATGTGAAAATAATCACCATCAATGTAAAGCTGATTCTGAGGTAATTTCCGTTTTATATTGAAATTAAAATGTAATGTAAATAATTTTCCTGATTTAGTGTTTGGTTTAAAAGTAGTATATATATCTATAACAACGTTTTTTAGTAAACTACGCTGGTGAGTTAGTGGGCGTTAAAAGCCGCGACGCATTTTACATTAATGTGGTAATTGTACACGTAAACGTAATGGTGGTGTGCATACTGGCTAGAGTGAATGATTTTTTCCTTTTCCTCACTCTGGTAACAAGACAAAACAGGACACGCTATGTCTCGATAATTGAACGGTGCATGGAAAACGGTGTCTTGTCACTAGGCCAAGAAACTTGATGAACCTGATGTTAGGACAATGTTAAGACACTTCTACCCTACAAAATGACATATGTAAATGAACGTAACCGCCAGGTGTGCCGCGACCTGCCGGAGGGCTACTCGTGCGAGTGCGGCGCGGGGCACAGGCGCGCGGGCGGCGCGGGCGGCGCGTGCGCGGCCGTGTGCTCGCAGGGCTGCGTGCGCGGCGCCTGCGTGCAGCCCGACCACTGCCGCTGCGACTTCGGCTACGTCGGCGCCAACTGCACCATCCAGTGCCAGTGCAACGGACACTCGCACTGCGAGGGGCCCGACAAGCTCGACGTCTGCACCGAGTGCCACAACAACACCATGGTGGGTACTTCACGCGTTACTAACTCGTCGAATCCAGTCTCATATCTAATATTATTCTCTGTAACTTTTACTTGAAATATAAGACTTATTGGTTAGTAAAATATATATTTCAATCTATATTTGTATAGATATGTGCTGATTAATTTACTTTATTAACCTATTTTTTTATATCTTCTTATTTTTATATCTTATAGTTCTTATATTAACATAGATTGGTCATCATGATTAAAATGGTTAGAAAATAAATATAAATTTTCTCTTACAGGGTAGTCAATGTGAAAAATGTAAACCTAATTTCGTAGGTGACCCGACTGATAACGGCCAATGTATCCCCTGTTCGGTGTACTGCCACGGACATACCACTGTGTGCACAAACGATGTTGATGTTTCTCTTATTCGCGACATTAGTACTACTGACCTCGAAGAGTATTACCGAGACGGTGCGGCCAAAGCCAGATGTGTGAGATGTGCTAATAATACTGACGGGCCACGTTGCGAACGGTGCATAGAGGGATACTTTAGAGGTTCTGAGGACTTCCGCGACCCTTGCCGACCGTAAGAGTCTTTCTTTTATTTATAAATGCGGAAAAATGTAAAATTGTAATAAAAGAAAAGTTTATAACCATATTTTTTAATAACTATTTATTTTTATTATGTTATTTACAATAAATATTAAGTCAGTCAATTATCATAGTATACTGTATAAACAATTGGAGCTGCACAAATCAATATAACAAACCCGCTCTCTCCCTACAGATGTGAATGCCACGGCCACGGCGATACTTGCGACCCGGTAACAGGCGAGAAGTGCAACTGCGGGAACAACACGGAGTCGGACGCCTCCTGCCAGACCGCCTCCTCGGCGAAGAACACCGCGCAGGAGTGCTGGCGATATCAGTGCGTTAAATGCCGGGACTTGTATATGGGCGACCCGCGTAATGGACACCAGTGCTACAAGACCATCAATATTGAGAACAAACTGTGTTTTGATGGCAAATCTATTGGTTAGTATTGGTTAAAGATACTTTTTAAAATATTAATAATACTTTTCTGTAAAAAGAGGACTTTATCAATTCAACTGTATGTTTTTTTGTGTTTCTTACCTCAGAACTGGGTGAACCGATTTTGACGATTCTTTTTTTATTTGAAAGCTGATGCTATCCGTATGGTCCCATTCTAATTTGGTCCATTTCTCACAAATAAACAAAAGTATTAAATTTGCATTAAGTATGCGCGACTAATGGACGAATAACTCAATATCCTGCCAGCCAACCGATTATGACATTTTTATTTTAATGGAAAGGAATTTTTTTATTGGATTAATTTAATTTGGTTAGGTTCTGATTATGAAATCCGATTGAAATTGAAAAAGTCGGTTTCTTTTGTTAAAAATTATAATAATTGTAAGTTTGTTGCTATAAAAGTATCTACCAAATTATATAAAATACACTGGCGTGTTATATCTTAACACGTTCGAAAAATGAAAATTATTTAAATATAAGGCGCAGGAACACGAAGTGTTACTGTGAACGCGACAGGTTGTGGCCTCGATGTTATGTTAGTAAAGCTAGCGCAATCTTAATTATGTTACTATATTGTTACAGTTACTGCGTAGTCACTGATAATCATATATTCAGCAAATACATCATTCAAACATTTTGACTTTATAATTTATATATTTATTGGTTTCAGACGAATGCAAGATCAAGCCTCGACCATTGTACCCAGGACAGACGGTGTTTGTCGCTGTAAACCCGCGATATATGAACGTTGACATCCGAGTGATAGTGGACGTGACACAAGGTGCAGTGGACCTGTACATGAGTCCAAATGACAGCTCCTTCGTAGTCTCCGTGAATTCGAGTACAGGGGCCCACGCTGTAGAACTAGACCCGACGTATTACAAACATGAATCATATCGAAAAATGCCGTCCTTCGACGATCACGTGCCAGAAAAACCAGAGAAAATAACCTGGTACTACGACAAGGTTGAATACGCGCTCGCCGATTTCACTGCTAAGGATTTGGCGACCTATGTCACAGTCGATAAGAGGAACGTCCTCTTACGTGTGAAAAATCTTCGCAACCGACTCGTAATGACTTTGCCACAAAATGTACACGACTTGACTCACACCAAGTTCTTTATAATAGTACGTGCGAGACACACGGACGATGGACTGGCAAGCTTTGGCATTACTTTCTTCCGTCAAGATCAACTCCACATAGATTTGTTTGTGTTCTTTTCGGTGTTTTTCTCGTGCTTCTTCCTGTTTTTGGCGGCGTGTGTTGTGGCGTGGAAGGCGAAACAGGCGGCTGATGTACGCAGAGCGCGGAGGA
This sequence comes from Heliconius hecalesia formosus, assembly GCA_018249775.1. Classification (NCBI taxonomy): domain Eukaryota; kingdom Metazoa; phylum Arthropoda; class Insecta; order Lepidoptera; family Nymphalidae; genus Heliconius; species Heliconius hecalesia. The sequence goes on along the minus strand of DWMY01001349.1, from coordinate 7,826 downwards.
GACATGTTGTGGAGGTAAGAGCTGATGTATAGTACATCAATAGAACAGGAACACGCAGCTAACATGTAGCATTTTGCTTAGAAAAGAAATAGTTTTAAACTAAAATGGAGATTGTATAGAAATAGTTTTTCTGAATAATTGATTGTGTAATAATTGAGTGTGTATGTTGTGTTTGTCAGATGCTGCACATGGCCAAGCGGCCATTCGCGGCGGTGCGCGTGGTGCTGGGCGCGGGCGGCGGCGCGTGGGCCCGCAAGCGCCGCGCCGAGCTGCGCCCCGTCGCCATCGAGCCCACCGCCGACGGCCGCGCCGCCGTCACCTCGCTGCTCGTCAGGTACGCGCCTCACGTTCGAGGGGATCATCGAGTGGAATTATATTTAAATATGTCATTTAATTTTCGTCGCCATTTCGCCACTCTTGATACGTAATATCTTTTAAATTGGGTGGAAAATGAGAATGTCTTAATACAAGCAATACAATAATATAGCCACATCTCACTCCACAGACTCCCAGGCGGGGCGCGCGCCCCCGTGCGCATGGCGCTGGCGTCGGCGCTGGTGCTGGTGTCGCGCGCGCCGCCGCCCCGCGCGCGCGCCCGCCCGCGCCCGCACGCGCGCCCGCGCCCGCGCCGCGCCCTGTCCTAGCCCGCGAGCGCGCGCGTGCCGCCCTGCCACTACACGCACGCGCACCACACGCCCTACCACTACACGCACACGCACTACGACTACCGCTGACCATACACTGCTTAGGGGTCATCAGTAAATTACGTCAAACAATTTTTATGGTTGCCTATGCTTGTCACGGCGTTGTATTAAGAATGTGACCTCACATATTTTTCAATTGTACACTCTTTTACATTAAAACAATGGTTTCATATTTATGTTGAAGTGTGTCACAAAATTTTACACACAAAATGCCATATTTGTCACGCAATGTCACACTTCATCGACAACCTCCCGCCTCTTAACGTGTGACGTAATGGGTGACCCCTTACCGAACGCAACAAAGAAACTGACAAACATTCACGCTATAAATGCAGCTATGAACAATGAATATAGTATCAAATTGAAATATTGCTGTAGAATGAAATGCCATGTACACGACTAGTACAAGTACAGAAATTTGATTTCCACTTTTATCAATTTTTGTTATCAATTAGTATAAACCACATAGACAACAAAATTCTCATAATAAATATAATAATGATTTTTACTATTATTGTAAAATATATGTAACAGATTGGAATAGATGTACTCGAAGGCTTTAAGGCAGAGGCAGCTCACGAGACCTGAGGGATGAAGGGAGTTAAGGGTTAAGATGTATATTTATTAGTTAATAAGGAAATATATATGTATATTAGACAAACTAATAGTTCTGAATGTGGATCTGTATTGTAATGCTTGTTAGCATTGTTTTTTTTATTATTTTTGTTACATAACACATAGCACAATGTATGTTGAATATGTCAGTCCTAAGAGTAATTGTAGAGATAAGACAATGTTTAATAGTTATTTTATGAGGTGGTAAGATTTATTATTGTAGATAATGTTTCGTTATCGTGAAAAGTTTTTATTTGTATTTTATAAATATTATGTAGGTAAGTGTGGTACAGTGGTTATATTTATGTTCAAAGAACTATTTTTAAAATAATGTTTTAACTATGCCATATCGATTCGATGAGCCAAAGGTATCAAAATTATGCGTGAATTGAGCGCGGGTTGTGAATAGCCAATAGGCGCTGAAGCTGTTGTGTTGTTTATTTCGAAATTTTATTATGCCATGTTAAAATATATATCTAGTTATGCTATAGCTTGTTGTTTCTTAGTAAACATAGCTACTGACTGTCCCTACGAATAATTTACGTAGCACTAATTTATTGCAAATTGGCTAAATTGTATGTTGTTTAATTTTTTTTAGTGTTGAGCACATAATTATATAAAAGTTCTGCTGAATATTGAATCTCAATACATTTATTTATATTTAATGTAACTTCTGACATAATATTCATTACATTAAGTAGATTATGAAACCTATATTTATATTATTAAATTTGTAAATTATTTTATGTAGAAATCACTGCTTGTAACTATGAATATTGTGTTACCAGAAAAGTTTGCACTCTCATTGATGATGATCCTGCTCAAAATTGTAGTAATATACAAATTTCACATTTTTACTATTTACATAATAAAACTTAATACATCCATCTGAAGTTATCTGTGATTAACAAAAAGAATTAGATTCATGGTATATTTACTTATATAAGAAATCTATATTATTCTAGTAAATTTATAATTTACTGCGATGATTTTTAACTTTATCTTTCGTATATTATTAATTTACTAAACATGCTCAAGAATTATGGGTTGCCCTTTTATTCGTGTTTTAAATAAATCATTGGAGATGTAGTATAAATAGAAAAAAATATGTGAGAGCATGCTATCTTTGTCTTATATTTACATATTTAGATAAAATATATCTTAAACGAACTAGTTGGCGTTCTATTTATAATGAATGTTTAAACTCAACATAGATATTCAATTGCTCATCAGTAATCAGCAGTATTCTGTCACTGAATATTCTAGTAGGCGATTTGTATGTAGATGATGTTGTAGTATAACTTTAAGGGAAAATTTTACTATTAGATGTAATTATATAAGAGGAGTACTGATAATATTATAAATACTTTATAGAAAATGTGATTAAATAATTGTACCCCCCACGGTATGTATTCGAGTCCATTAAAACATTCCAATTGTAAATCTTTGTATATATTTGTGAAATAAACAAAACTGTACCGCTATTTGTAATATTCGATTAGTGTCATAATGGTATATTATGGTTGATGGTATATTATATTTTCTAATTTAGGAAATAAGGGGCCATTCAAGTATTACGTAAGCAGTTTTTTTACAATTATTTTCCCGCCCCCACCCCCACCCCTTCCCTATGTCATCAAAAATAAGCAATTCTCTTGAAAATATTTCATTGAAAACATCAAAAATAAGCAAACCCAAGAACCCCCCCCCCCGCCCCCTACAGTGCTTACGTAATACTTGAACGGCCTCTAATGAAAAAAATACAAAAGTATCTTTTGTGTTTACAAGACACATTATTTATCGCACACTAAATAACTGTTAACAAAAATGTTTTTTATAATATTAGATGTAAGGGAAAGTACAATACACCAACATTCTACAGTACTTGATCACATTAAAGAGAATAAAAAAATCTTTCTTCTGTCAAATATAACTCAACAACTTGAAATGTAATTTTCAAAAAATGTATATTAATACTATTTTCTTTATATTATCGTGCGATATATATATATATATATATATATATATATATATATATATATATATATATATATTTATTGTGTGTGTGTATTTCAAAAGTGTCTACTATACCTATGTAGGTCGTGACAGCGAAACAACAGACGATAGTGGTATTTATCATGTGTAAGAGCTTTAAAAAAATATTACTGTAGGTAAAATTGATTGCTCATAATTTCATTTGTATACACTATTGCATTTAATTAATCTGATCATATAATTGGTGTATTTTATATTAAAAATAAATTATTTTGCATCTTGTTTTCGCTCCTGGTTGTCTAGGACAAAGTTGAATTGTATAAATGTAAGAGAAATATATCTATAATACTGCAATGATCACTGTTTACTGATGTTTTTTACGACACAATATATAAACTACACTATAGCAAATGTAAAAATGACTTTATTAAATTATTTTCTTTATAATTAGACCCCTTAGAATATATTTTTAAAATATTTTAAATAAATAAATACTATAGAGTTTATTAGATAAAAAAATTTCACTGCAAAAAAATATATTTGAGCCAAATTTTTACTTGATATATTTAAGAAATTAATAAATATTCTTATTGCTCAAGTCATGTGTGGTGTTACACTTTGTATACTTCTATTGTTGTCTGAATTCTTGTAAAGACCATCGATGGGCATAAATTATCCTCAATTCAAAGTGCCATGTTAATCTCAATTCCATAACTAACAACTAGGCAAAGTGTTATTGCAGTACCTTTCATTTCTAACCTTACACCAATTTGAAAACTTTGATAACATACAAGTATTATGTAATATTTTATATTACCATATAGATCTGGTTTAACATCAGCTTATAAGATAAATATTATAAAATATTTTAAATATAATTACCATAACATTAAAACATGACAATTCTCAGACAAAGTATATTCTTGACAGTCGGATAAATAGGATCTAAAGCAGTATTAATTATGTATATGTAAGCAATATGTATTTTTGTTTAATGTAACTGTAAATGTTTATAAATAAAATATACTGTTGGTTATAATTTATTTTATTTCTTACATAATATGTGAGACATTATTTAGGAATAATAACAAATGTTTGCTTTGGTGAGTTGATTCTACTGATCTTTCTGTGTTAAGAGGTGTGTTTTTAATTTCTGAAGTAATTCCTTTTTGACTGAATCGGGCACAAGTGCTCGTGCTCTTGGAGTGACTCTTGTTAACAACACATCAAATGGAATATTATTGCCTTCACTTTCTTTAACAACTTCTCTGCACAACATTCTGACTTGATCTCTCCAACCACATTCAATTAGACGTTTCCTCAATAGTTCCTTAAATCTGGAATAAAATGAAACAATTGTTATTAATGTATGAGAGGCAAGTTGTGATATAAAGGCAGGTAGAGTTGGTTCCATTTCTACTCAATATAATGAAATACTTAATATTTTAATTTCCTCACTCTGACAGCACGGCAAGGCATTGTGCAAAGTTCTGATATTCAACATAATGCCTCAAGAATTCAGTGGAAAGAAGGGAACCAAAGTGTCTTAATGGGAATGGAGTGTCTTAATATTAGATTCCAAGTTTCCCTCTGCCTACCCTACTATATGATACAGTGTGAAGCTAAAAAAATATTAAAGGTGAATATTTCTATCTACAAAAATAAAACATAATAATCTAAACTCAAACCTAAAACAATTGCTTTTACAACCAGATGGAGCCTAGTGTGTCATGATGGCCTCGGTTTATAATTTTCTTTTACCAAAAAAAGCTACCATTTTATTATATGCATTAAAAAATTTATGAATGCACCAATTTTCTTAATTTCTACTGTTATATTTTGGTTCCTTATTAGACGCTCTAGATCTTTAATTTCTATATATCAATAGATTATGCTTTTTACACTAAATAACTACACAACAAATACTTTTCTTTATTCCAAAAATTTTAATAAGACAATGGAAATATTCAACATATTAAGGAACTTAGGATCGTGAGACTCGTCTCGAAATCAAGTCTTTAAAGACCACTCTGCTTATACTCTTAAAATTTTGATAGAATTTGTTATCGATAATATTCTATATTAAATTAATAGAGCGTGTAGGCAATATTACGACGAACTGTCTAGCTTCATAAATATATGCACTGCTTCGTTTGTTTACGAAAGTTTTGGAGAGCAATACAAAATATAATAAATTTGTTATTGTAAATTATTCTGTTTATACCTTTCCCGGTCTCCACTGAGAATGAGTCTTTGATGAGCGATAGTATTATTGACTGTCATATTATTTTTTATATATTTGTTTGTTTTAAACATTAAATAGATATTCTACTATTGTTGCACTTAGTAATCTTGGATGTATTTCATTATGTAGGTAATTATCACTTTATTTATATTGACGGACGTATTAAATATCATCAAACAAAACGGACAGAACTTGACAAATGTCAATTCCAATTGTGAATTGCCATAATAGTTACTACTTACTAGTTAGGCTAATAGGTTTGACAATTATTTGGCTGTTAAATATTATATTTTTATGTTTTGAATATAAAATAAATATGTAATCTACAAATGTTATAATTTTTAAAAATAAATAAAATTAAAAACAAAAAGAAATTGAGTTCTGCACTTGCAAGAGCTTCTTTTCATTGAAGTTTCTTTACAAAGTTTTTTTTTATCTGAAAGAGAATATGATTACTAGAAATAGAATGCCATTAGATATCAATGCAAAAAAATACTAATTTTAAATCTTTTTGACATGACTCTCGAGGAATGGGACAATATCTGATTGTAAAAGCGAAGATTGTTGACTCCAAATAATTCAGGCGAATGAATATTTTTTATTCCGATCATGGACACATGTTAGAGGATTCTAGCATTCATTGCTATGCTGATGATAGCACAGCGAACTGTTTACTCCCACCGTGCAAGTCTTTCTCGGGATAACGTCGACCAGTGCCGAAATAAATTTGTGTCTTCAGTTGAGCTATCGCTCGGGAATGTTTCCTCATTGGGTGAAGGGTGGTTCAATTCAATTCCAAGAAGACACAAGTTTGCGCAATTAAGCACAAAATATACTCCATTTGTCGTATCGCCAGTCTTCTAAAACGCTCCCTCTTACAGCCGCGCTCAGTTTCAGCACATACGAAACGATGGTTGCGACACTCGGGACGACAATACATGAACTCGTCTCGATTAATATGGTATTAAAAATATATAGATTGTATTATTCAAAATTAACTATGTTATTTATGTGTATTGCCTTGCATATTTTATTTTCTTTATTTATTTATTTTTAACTTATATCCAAGGTACATACTGTTACAATGTAGGCAAGTTTTTAGCGTGCAAGAGATAATGGCGCAAGAGATAACAGGTGTAATCCAACGCTCCTGAAGACAAGTTTGAGTACATAATAGCGAAACGTACCAGATAAAGAGCTGTAGCCAGAGCCCGCAGTGAGAGTTGACAACTATATGATAATGTTTAGGAGAGATGGAGATTATGATGTCCAAGCCCGGGTAAGCGCTGCCTGGGCCAAATGGCGGGACATTACAAGAGCATCATTCGACCAGATTTTTTGTAAGGCAGCGAATACTGGCCAGCACTATCTTGGCATACTCTAGAGTTTGTCACAGATGTGAAGATGCTGAGATGGATATGCGGCGTAACGCGATCTGACCGTCTTCGCAACAAGGCAACACACTCATTCGGTAGCCTTGGTGTCCGTGACGTAGCGGATATACTCCAAGAGCGTCGCCTGAGATAGCCACGTTGCACGCTGGCGTAGGAACTATGTCGGATGGAAGTGCTTTGCTATATCTGTCCCTGGAGAGAGACCGCCCACACATCCAAAGAAGCGTTAGTTGGATTAAGTGATACTGTACATAGATCCAATGGACTAACCACTGAGGATGTTAAAAACCCTGCAAAGTAGAGTAGATTGAGCAAGAAGGCAGACCCTGGCATTATACGCTGGGATTAATGCCAAGGAAAAAAAAAAGAAGAAAAAGTTTCAAAGAGGTGTTAAGGTCATAAACAACTATATCATGTTGCATTTTCTCTAATTTTTTACACATAAAAATGTAAAATCTTGGAAGTTTTTTTAAGCTCGTTGCTTACGGTCTCGTGTCTATGTACGCAACTATTGTATATCCTTAAGAAGCTTGAATTAAATTGCAGGCATATTTTAATTCGTGCTTCAACTCTAATTTTAGAAAAATATCAGATATCCCGGATATTTTAAAAATTACAACAGATATTTTTGATACCCATATTTGGTCCGGAATCCCGGTATTTTTGTAAATCCCGGAATCCGGGTTTGCGACTCGCTATGTTTATCACAAATAATTTGTTTAATGTACAACTTTGATTTTAACATTATGTTGTGTGAGTAATAAGGCCCATTTGTAGTTTGATATTTCAAATGAGACATAAGTAGTTCAATATTTTCTATAAAAAATAGAACTTAGGTTGAGCTATATTTCAATATAATATTTCTTTAAGCAA
>DWMY01001348.1:0-15215 GCA_018249775.1 Heliconius hecalesia formosus | reverse complement strand
CCAGAGCGAAGAAATGGAAATATAAATTTAAGTAAATATTTCATCTCCTCGAGTGGGGATCGAACCCACAACCAGTCGGTTTTGCAGTCACACCTCGTGCCGCTGCGCCACGACCGGCCTCAATATTTAAAGAATAAATATTAATAATAATGATTCGTAATTATAGCTTTGATTTACTTAATTCCTAATTATTCCTATAATTTAAGATTTGGTCCAATTTAGGGACCTGGTGGTTCAATTTATGGTACCAGTGGCGTAATTTGGATCTATTGATAACCTTTAGAAATTTCCTGTTATTTATATGTTACCATTAGGTTACACTATCAACGGAATGATATTATATAGCTAAAAAAACAAGGTACTTCCAAAGTCTTGTTGCATTTTTATAGCTTCGAAGGATCTTGTGATTTATGGCATTATGTCAAAAGTGGTCCAATATGGGTTACTCTCCTTTATATGTTTCAGACATAAGTTACATATTGTTTTGATAAAATAGAAGATCAAGTGGTATTTTATCTTAATCCTCATCAAAACATTCTGTAGAGAATGATAATGGAAGCTTCTTTCTCAAAATATATATCAGATTCGTTAGTGAAAGCGTTCTTTAGACGGCTACACATACGACCCTTGGTCGAAAATTAAATAAAATATAATTTAATTGTGCATGTTTTAAATAACGTAATATTTGTCATATACTCGCATATTTCACAATATCGCTATGAAGGTTTATATGACAACACGCAAGTAAGTACGCATTAGTCAACAAAAACGAATATAAAAGAATAAAAAAACTTAATTTATTCATATTTATTAATGAATAATGAACTTTTAGATTTTTTTACATTAAAATCTCATCCTTAATAAAAGCTTTTATTACATACCCAGCTAGTGTATAATGGTTTAATTGAGATATTTTGTTTAAGAATTTCACTATAATTATGCGTTTTGCCTGTTGGTGATTTGTTAATGACTTAAATAATACAATGTGAACCTGATACTATATGTAAATATCCATATACGTAATGTTAAAGATTAACTATAATTTTTTACAGGGTATAAGAAAAAAAAATATTCGATGCATAATGCATATTTATGGTCAAAACATACGCTTTCGAGATTAAGAGCGATACGAATTTGTAGTATCTATATTAAAAAATTATGATGCCAGTTATTTAAATAAATTCATAATTAACAATGTAATATGTATGTGTATATTTAGGTTGAGATTACTACTACTAATGTAATGTAACTTATTAATATTTTATTTACATAAAACAATTGAGATAAATAAAAAGATATCTGATAATCGTGTTTTATTATTTTACCTAAGAAAAGCATTGTATTGTGCTCAATAAGATGTATAAAATAGTTACGACAATTGAAAATAATATTTCTGAGTACAATCAATCTGGGTAACTTTGATAGATACGAGCTATATTTTACACTATGTTTTAAAATATAAAGCACATTGCAAGAGTGTTTTTGTTTTATTAGCGCTCTCATAATACTTTTCACCCATAGACACTCATATAAACCTTTTAAAATACATGAAATAAATCAGCTTCACGCTGTATCCTGCACACAGCGCAGAAGGAACCTATTGTTAAGACACTTCGTTCCCCACTTTCATATATCTTAAAATACATCAGTATAAAAGAAAATCACAATTATCAAAGTTATCCTCATCAAATAGGTAACTTTGACATATAGCATATGTTAAAGAACCATTCATAAAAAGGTGATGTAACTGATGCAATAAAACGATATAAATTTTGCCCCCCTTTTAAATTTATTATTTTTTGGCGTTTAACATCACAAGCGTATAGTTTCCTATTTTTTCTGGACTACCTGTAGATGGTAGCTGCTAAATTTCATACTTCTGGTCAACAGGATGTGCCCTATTAATTTTGATTTTCTTTATATAGTCGAGAAACGTGTTTTTTGCGATACAAATGGCTATATCTTTTATTTTAAGTAAACGTAGAAATACATTTTTTTCAGGAAATTAGAGGTATTGCAACAGATAATACAATACCACACATTACACCAGCCGCTATTTAATATAATGATATTCTGTCTTATACTTCAATATGATATGATTGAATTAACAATAATATTTTATGAGGATAATTATAATATACATAATAATTATTTAATAAAGTATAATTAATAATAATATAAAGTATACTACTTTTATAATTTTTAAGTATAATTATTTGATATCGAGTAAAGGAACGTGTTGAAATATAAATTGTAAAAGTGGGTAATTGTATTTTAAAAAAGAGTATAAAATAGCATGTATCGATTGTACGACGCACAATTTTGTAAACCTGTAAGTAAAAAACATTGTTGCACAACTCGGGTTTTACTTCCGCCCCACTGAAGAACTCTCGCCATCCACCTTCGTCATAGTATATCTTCGATGAGTATATCTTCGATATATCCAAGCGTCAAAATTCTGCTTTTGACGTCTAGTAGTTTGGCTATGTGTCAGTAAGTATAGTCAGTCCGGTAGTCAGCAATGGAATAGTTGTATACATAATGTCAGTTTTACTACCTGTAACTTACTTAGCTTACAGTTTCTAATGTACCAACTTTAATGATTAAAAAATATAAAAAAAATCGCACAACTCGTATCAACACTAATTACCAGAAAGTCCACTTTAGATTATAGATATTTACATAGGATACTTGTGCTAGTAATAATGACCAATTTCTTTTATTCCAATGTAAAGAAGAATATAAACCATTCACAATCACATAAAGATGTTAGCTTACGATTATTTCCATTTTCAAAAGACACTTATTATTTTTGTGTCGTGCCAGTCGTGGCGAAGGGGGACTAAGGGTGACTGTATACGCGACAGGTTGTGGGTTCGATCCCCACTTGAGGAAATGAAATATTTACTTAAATTTATTTTTCCATTTCATCGCTCTGGTGTCAAGGCCAAGCGCGACGTTGAGTTCCACAACTCAACGCGTAATGCCTCCAGAATTCGGCGGAAAGTGGGGAACAGAGTGTATTAACACTAGGTTTCCTCTGCCTAACCTTGCTGTGTGCAGGATACAGTGTGAAGCTGATTTTTAATTTTTGATCTGATACATCAGACAGTATGGGCAGATCGGTTCCATAAATGTATAAAGGAACATGTTACTACTGTAATTTCCATAATAGTTTGGAAATAAAGCTTTTTTAAATATAATAACTGTGTGTAGTATAAAACTCTTCTGTTACTGAATGACTGCCAGGTAAGGCACAGCCGAAAATACGCGGCGTAGAACTCCAAAATTTAGCATATATGTCATCTGGTGACTGGAAAGGAACACGGCCAAAAGGTTTTCTCGAAATCCCTACAAGAAATGAAAAAATAGAACCTTATGTTTATAGTCTACGCAAACGAAGTTGCCGAACACTGTCCAATGGTTTGGTTGGCATATATGTCACCTGGCGACTGGAAAGGAACACGACGAAAAGTTTGTCTCGAAATTCCTAAAAGAACAGAAAAAACAGGACCTTATGTTTATAGTCCACGCAAACGAAGTTGCCGAAGACTGTCCAATGGTTAATAGAAGTGAGTACACAGTTTGCATCTAAGACCCTCTACGGGCGACATATCTTTAATGACATTAATGGTAAAAAAATATATTTTGAGCTTTGTTTAAAAGCTTTAACGCACACACAGCTTGATTAAATTATTAACAACGTTAGTGAGAACTTTGTAATTGTTTTTGAGAAAGTAATTTTCTAATGTGTGGCGACAAATCTGTGGTAGAAAGTAAAATGAAATCATTAAAAGTAAAATTGTTATTTTACTGCCTGTAAATAACAATACATCCGGGGTTCCTTGTGCTTTTTACTTGACATCCCTTCAATATCATCGATATTGTGTTCTCGTAGATCAACTGAGGTCTCCAACTGCCTCTTTTACCACTCACTCTTTGGTTCTAATATCTTTCCACTTACACTGATTTTGCATTCCGTCCTTTCTTAATTTCTTTCAAATATCAGAACCTATGTTTTACAAATATCAGAACCATTATTTTCACACTCTTCTTTCAGAGTGGTGACCAATGCCTGCTGAACTCGCATTCTGATGATGCAATAAGTACTGCATTATCTGTTTACAACAGCTAATTTATCATTGGTGTGATCTCTATAAAGTGACTTAACAGCCTGCAGAAAGGGTCCGCGCACATTGTACCGGGGCAATATTTTCCATATTTTTTTCTTGCAAAGGCTTAAACGCCTTTTCCAAGTGCACAAAGTCATATGTTTTTTTTTTCTGGTTTACGGCCAAGATTTTTTACTAACTAATTAACTAATTTTGTCTATCGCTTTCCTGGGCTTCTGATATTCTATTACGTCATTAAATATTGAGAATGGGTTAGTATTTTAGTAAACACCTCATAATTATAACAAAAAATATTAATAATAACAATGAGGGAGCCACTGGTCAGTTTTTCGGTCCGCAAAGCGATTGGACTCAACTTTTCCAATTGCCGAAAAGCGACTAAGTACTGTTAGCGGGCAAATTAAAATGTCTCGGAGGGCCTGGGGTTGGACATCCTTATTTTTATACAGGGTGTCCAGTAAGTAATGAATCAACGGAATATATTGAGAATGGGTTAGTAAACACCACATAATTATAACAATAAATATTAATAATAACAATGAGGGAGCCACTGGTCAGTTTTTCGGTCCGCAATCTATCAACTGCAAAGCGATTGGACTCAACTTTTCCAATTGCCGACTACCGGCTAAGTACTGTTAGCGGGCAAAATCAGTGATAGAGAGGTTATAAGCTACAAAATGATAATAAGCTATAATAATAATAATTAATTAATAATAATTATACTTTTTAATTTTTTATTTATTTATGGTATAGGAACATGTGCCTTTTTGTCTTTGTTATACATTTGCTATTTGAAAATAATGAATATTACAATTAAAATTATAAGATAAGGTTTACGAAAATCACATAATACTCTTGTAATGAGACTTGACCTGACTTGACTTGTGAAACGAAATCAGTGAAAAACAAACGCATAACCTTGTGGAACTTTATTTTAAAAACATCTATGGCTTGTGACAAATTAAAAAAAATAATAATTGAAGGGTCAAACTGTTACTTATCTTAATAAGAAATAATAATTTTGTAAATTACTCAGAATTTCTTAATATATTTCATAACTAACTATCTTAAGATATTATCGGTAAAAGAAATAAGCTATTCATGTGATAAACATGTATTTTCTAAAGCAGATGCTCAAAATGTCTTCCTCCAACCCAGATGTATGTATATTATACAATGTTTTTTTTGTGCTTTAAGTGCCTCTCGGGGGTTAAATAAATAAAAATATATAGATTTATGCAGAAAAACTTTAATGACCTTTGTCAATACTGATTGGGTTCATCATATCGGGCTCGTAATGCATATCGAGTTCACGAGATCGTAAAATCTCCTTGTAGACGTACGCGGACTTGCGCGCCGTGCGTTTGCGTGCCAACGTACTATAGTCGACTTCGTAGAGACCTAATCGTTCTCTGTAATAATAATAATAATAATTATATTATTATTGGTCAATAAATTAATAATCGTAATATTATATAACTACTAGAATAAAAAAAAGCAGCTTCACGTTTTTCCCCACGTAGCGGTGAAGGGAGAGGAGACTTAGTGTTAAGATCCTGCGTTCCTCAGTTTCCACTCAATCTTCGAGTGCACTTAAACTAAAATTAGTGTAGTAAGATGTTTATTTTATTTAATAGAATTAATGATATTTTTTCTTAATATATGTAACAACTTAATTATTATATTTCAATATGACTTACTTATATCCTTGTACCCATTCAAAGCTATCTAATAAACTCCACGCAGTATAAGCTCTCACATCACAGCCATCTTCCAAAGCATCCAGCATTGCCGATATATACCCTCTGTAATACGTGACTCGTTCATCGTCATTTACCCCTCCGTACGTCGCAAAACCATTTTCTGTTATGAATACAGGAGGGTTATCGTAGTCATTTTTGATTTGCATTAACAGCTTATAGAAACCCCAGGGTATATACTAAAATATATAAATATATTAAAATAAATAAGAAAATATTAATTATGAATAATATTAACGGCGTCAAGGTAATATATATATTTTTTATATTTTTACCATTGCAAATTCAGATTCACCGATTTTCCAATCATCCAGACAATAAATGGATACTTCAACATCGTCCATAAATGAAGGGATTTCATACATATTGTAAACGGATTCATTTCTGTACACATAATACGTAGAGTAATGGTTTAATCCAAAAAAGTCGGAGCTACCACGCACTAGTTCAATTTCGTGTGGCGTGAATTCAGGCAATCTTGATCTAGGGAAGCCTTGAGCGGCACTCTTGATTGCAATTTTGTTTTTCATCACAGGAGGGAAATCACCTGATTTTGAAAAAATCGGGTGGGAGTACATTGCCCACTGAAAATAAAAAATAAATATAGACTTCATTTTGTTTTAAAGTAATTAAAATATAAATGTACATAAACATATATCGTGATCAAAAAGGAAATTTGTCATTTAAAACTCCCGGGCACTAGGAAGGCAGGTATTTTTTTACGTTAGTAGGACTATCAATAACATTGCCAAGCGTCTATTTGTATTATCTCCGAGTTGCACATGATTTTGGTAACAACCAAAGATCATTTTTTGGATTTTTACAATGGGTGCTTTTGTTGAGCAAAGAACTTGCATCAAATTTTGTTTGTGGAATGAATATTTATAATTGTGCGGATATGTTGAAAATTTGCGGAAGGCCTTTGGCGATCAGACTCTGAAACAAAAAAATATTTATAATTGCTTCACCGAACGATTACAGCGGGCTGGGAACACGTTGAAGGACTAATAATGCTCTGGACGTCCATCAACGCCTACCGATGAAAGTCATGTACAAAAAATCAAAGATTTGGTGCTTAAAAATCGTCAATTGATAATTATCGCTGATAGTGTTCGAATATCATTTGGCTCAGCCCGAACCATTTTGAACCATTTTGTCTCTCAATCACTTCAAGCCTCGATTAATAGTCTCGACATTTTTGCCAAAAACTCGACGCACATTGTTCCATAAGCACCATATTTGTTTGGTATTTTCCTGCAACCTCTAGCTATTTCGCAAACTTAAAAGGCCAATGCGGGGACGCCGTTTTGACGATTGAGGAGATAAAACCTAACCCAAAGAAGGTCTTGAAGACTATACCGGAAAGAGACAAAAGTTTTGGAAAAAGTGCATTTAATCGGGGATTACTTTGATGAGGATGAAATTGATTTGGAAGAAAATATAAAGAATTTACATTTTATAAACAATTTCACCTCAGTTTTTGATCACAGTTAGTATATATTGCGAAATTCGATCGAATTCGATCGTTTTTCGCAAATTTTAAAAAAAATATATATATTCAAAATATTATAATAAATATTTGAAAATTGCATACATTAAATTGATTAGCTTCGTACGCTGCTTCTTTATTATCTTCAGTTTCAGAATCGTACCATTGTGCGCTAAGAGAGATAAATATAGACCCGTTTTGTTTTGGTCTAAATTCTTCATTATAAATGTGGTAGGCTTTAGCATGAGCTACTAGCAAATTTTTACTACACATATAGTCGGCTATTCCTTGTATGTTAATTGCAGGGGCCAACTCCTTAGAACCATATCCATAGTAGCAAACTTGATGAGGTTCATTTATGGTTATCCAATATTTTACTCTATCACCAAAAAGTTCAAAAGCCACGCGAGCATAGTCTGAGTACCAATTGATAATCTCGGGGTTAGTCCATCCCCCGAGTTCTTGCAATTTCTGAGGCAAATCCCAGTGGTATATAGTTATCATGGGCTGAATGTTATATTTAAGCATTTCATCAATTAAATTATTGTAGTACGCCACGCCAGCTTTGTTAATTTTATCTGGAAAGCTGGTAGGAAGGATTCTGGTCCAAGATAGAGAGAATCTATAGAAATTTAACCCTAACTCCCTCATCATTTGAACATCTCTCTTATATAAATAGTATGAATTATCAGCAATATCTCCATTAGAGGAATCCGCTACTATGGTTGGATTAGTATGTGTCAAATGATCCCAAATATTTTCTGTCTTACCTAAAAAAATATATATTATTTTACAAAACATACATGTAATGATTTATTAAATTCTGATTGCTACTAAACTTGTCCTGTTACTATACAGGGTATAAATATTTAAAATTGAATTCAAATTGCTTAAAAGACTCAGCCAAACGATATCATAGTATTACATTTATAACAGCTTTAGAACGAAACATATTTTGTTATGTATTAATTGTAATGAAACTAATTTACCATCTGCATCCCATGCACCTTCTACCTGATAAGATGACGTAGCTGTCCCAAATAAGAAATCTGCAGGAAATTTTCTTAAATTGTGGCGTGAGGTAAAGCCGCGTTGCGATATGGATAAGCAAATGCTTGTTAGTAAACTGCAGGAATTAAAACAAATATCACAATTGCAATATTCACAAACCATATACCTAATAGATATAGACAATATATATACGCGTCTTTTGCTTTTGCTACAAACAAACAGAAGAACAGAGTGTCTTGACAGTAATGTCAAGACACTCTGTTCTTCGAAGAATATATTCCGTATTAAATGTTAGTTAGTGGTTTTAGAAATAATAAGAATGTAGAAACTACATCTTTTTATTTTATTATAGTAATAATAAAATAAAAAAGCAAATAAAGTAACAGTACAAGAGTATATTACAATTGGAATATAGAAAGATATTTTAGAATAAAAAAAAATTAAAAAATTAAAACTTACATAAAGCGTGATATCCACATTATATAATTGTTGTTTGTAGGTATTTCACGGAAACACAGTATTTTTATAGAAATATTCATATCTTTTCTTGATATATGGATATTGATACTGTAATCTTCCAGTTCTTCTTATGTTCATTTATCTTTAAATTTATCTTATTTTGATTAAATGAATGAATATTATATCAATAGATTACATTTTAGCAAAGGCGTTGCTAGGCGGGTAGGCAAGTTTATATAGATATGATTTTTTTTGGCAAGTTAACATGATACAGTACACATGATGTGAAACCGTAGTAGTAATTCGCACTAAAACCCTGTGGAAACCCAAGTATCGCTTGCTTATTCAATTCAATTCAATTCAAAAAAGTTACGCACTATGACGTGACGCCTGAATGGAAAGCGTTCTCTAAGAAATAATTTAAAGTTTACAAGCCTTTACAAAACAAAACGCACACCGTCCAGTCCCGTCACTCAACAAGAAATGTCTCAAAAATTGGGAGGAGACAAAGTGCGGCGTAGAGTTCCGCCACTTAACACACATTGCTTTAAAAATTAAGAGGAAAATGGGGAGCGGAATATCTCAACACTAGGTTTTCCTCTGCCTACCTTGCAATATACAAAATATAGTATAAAGCTAATCAAGACAAGACAATAAAAATCCTTTAGTATTTACAAAACAATATTATATTACACAGATTCATACTATTTATATAGTACAGATTTAAAAAATATATATAAAATTTTGTTACACTATCTCTAATAATTATAATTTAAATTGAATCTCGAATAATCCATGAACCAATCATCTATACAATTCTTGTATGTTGCATTTGCTGATTCGATTTATCATGTTGGTCGTGCCATGTAATATTGAATTGTAAACAAAATACTTCTATCATTGTTGACCATGCTCTTAATTTATCTACGAGGGCACTCCTCCAAATTCAAATTCGAATAATTTTATTCAAAATAAGAAGTTACATGCTTCATTTTTTGAACGTCAAATAATTTACCACCAGTTCACTAAAGTTAATGCCTCAGACCTGAGAAGAACCGGCGCAAGAAACTCAGCGGGACCTATTTTTTTAGACTCCCTCTTTAGACTTCTTTTAATCTTAATATTCTTAAGGAGTCTATAAGTCGGAAAAATTAAACTTATTGTCACGATATTGTACCTAAAAATATTCGTTGACACATTATAAATCAATCAATACACCTCTCCCCTTTCCTCCAACCGGGGGCTGAGAGAAGATTTCTGCAGCAGCATGTTAACTTTTCAAGTGAGAGTAATGTGTGATTCTTTAAATTAATTTACTTTTATAAATTTTCTTAAAGGGATTCGATATAATATGGAAGAATTAGAAAAACAAAATATGCAGAACAACTTTAATGGCCGTTGTCAATACTGATTGGTTTCGTCATATCGGGCTCGTAATGCAAGTCGAGTTCATGAGATCGTGAAATCTCCTTGTAGACGTACGCGGTCTTGCGCGCCGTACGTTTGCGTGCCAACGAACTGTAATCCACTTCATAGAGGCCAAAACATTCTCTGCAATAATAATAATAGTATGTATGTTCTAGGTATTTAAATGAATAACTTTGACATAAAGAAAAACAGTATTTAAAAATTAGAAGGTTTCCCGAATGGCATGTTAGGTTACGAAATCGAGTCGTAAGTAATAACGGCGAAGTTGAATTGCATAAAATAGAACGCGAGATATCCCTTTCTCGTTCTGGTATGTTTTTGAGAATTAAACGGTGCAGATCAGCAACGCTTAGTAGTATTTTTGTAGCAGTAGGTGTTTACGTTATTGGTATCTATTCGTAATAGCGTCACATGAAATACGGTATGGATAAACATCTTGAAATGAAAAAAAAATCCTATGTATAAACTGTTGAGGTATCTTGATTAATTTCTTTAGGTATAGGTTTCAAATATTTTACCCTACATGCTGCTCCCGTAAAAGGAGCGCAGACACTTCCACCCTGTCTGTTGGATATGACAGGGTGAAAGCGTCTGCGTTCCTTTTCTTTCTATCAATTTAAAATATGTAATGTTTTCTTTTTCTTCCTCCTAGCATTAATTCCGGTGTATGTTGCCAGGATCTGCCTCTGTCCTTCTTGCTTAACCTACTGCACTTAGCGCGGTCTTTAATGTCATATTTTAATTATTGTAATTAATATAACTTACTTGTATCCTCTTAACCATTCAAAGTTATCTAATAAACTCCACGCAGTATAAGCTTTCACGTCACAGCCATCATCCACAGCATCCAGCATTGCAGATATATACCCTCTGTAATATGTGACACGATCATCGTCGTTCAGCCCTCCGTACGTCGCGAAACCATTTTCTGTTATGTATACTGGAGGGTTATCGTAGTCATTTTTGATTTGCATTAACAGCTTATAGAAACCCCATGGTACATACTAAAACAAAAATACACAAATAAAAAAATTTGAGTTTATTTATTCTCCGAGTGGAACGAAGTGTCTTAACACTAGGTTCCTTCTGCCTACCTTGCTGCATGGGATACAGCGTGAAGCTGATTGATTATGAAATAAGAAAATATTAATATTATGTAATCATATTAACGCCAACAAGTTCATTTTTTAAATATTTTTACCTTTGTAAAGTCAGATTCACCGATTTTCCAATCATCCAGATAATAAATTGACACTTCAACATCGTCCATAAATGAAGGGATTTCATGCATATTGTAAACGGATTCATTTCTGTACACATAATACGTAGAGTAATGATTTAATCCAAAAAAGTCGGAGGTACCACGCACTAGTTCGATTTCGTCCGACGTGAATTCAGGTAATCTTGATTTAGGAAAACCTTGGGCGGCACTCTTCATTGCAATTTTTTTTTTCATGACAGGAGGGAAGTCACCTGACTTCGAAAAAATAGGATGGGAGTAAAGCGCCCACTGAAAAATAAATATAGGCTATATTATGTAAATATCATCTATTTATTTTAATTATTAAAAACATTTAAAAAAAGCAAGGAATGATTACGAATAACGTATATTTTTGGTTAAACATTTTAATAAAAGTTCAAATCTACATTATTAAGTACGTATATTCGAAAATTCGATCTTATATATTCGAAAAAAAAAAAAATTTAATAATTTTTATATTTAAAATATTATAATAAATATATAAAAAATATTTGAAAATTGCATACATTAAATTGGTTAGCTTCGTACGCTGCTTCTACATTATCTTCAGTTTCAGAATCGTACCATTGTGCGCTAAGAGAGATAAATATAGACCCGTTTTGTTTTGGTCTAAATTCTTCATTATAAATGTGGTAGGCTTTAGCATGAGCTACTAGCAAATTTTTACTACACATATAATCGGCTATTCCTTGTATGTTAGTTGCAGGGGCCAACTTATCAGAACCATATCCATAGTAGCAAACTTGATGAGGTTCATTTATGGTTATCCAATATTTCACTCTATCACCAAAAAGTTCAAAAGCCACACGAGCGTAGTCTGAGTACCAATTGACAATCTCCGAGTTAGTCCATCCCCCAAGTTCTTGCAATTTCTGAGGCAGATCCCAATGATATAGAGTTATCATAGGCTTAATGTTATATTTAAGCAGTTCATCAATTAAATTATTGTAGTACGCTACGCCAGCTTCGTTAATTTTATCTGGAAAGCTGGTAGGAAGGATTCTGGTCCAAGACAGAGAGAATCTATAAAAATCAAGCCCCAACTCCCTTATCATTTGAACATCTCTCTTATATAAATAGTATGAATTATCAGCAATATCTCCATTAGAGGAATCCGCTACCATAGATGGATTAGTATGTGTCAAATGATCCCAAATATTTTCTGCCTTACCTATTAAGAAAAAGATACATGATTTTACAAATATATGTATATTCTGTAATTACACATCCTATCTTGGTTGCTACTAAGCATATCTTGATACAAAGCAGAATCCAAATATTTTAAATTTTATTTAAATTGCTTAAAAAACTTTGCGGCAGTGAGTTCCGCCACTCAACACGCAATGCCTCCAAATTTCGGCGGAAAGTGGGGAACGGAGTGTCTCAACACTAAGTTCCATCTGCTTACCCTGCTGTGTGCGGGATACAGCTTGAAGGTGATAAAATTAAAAAATAAAAATAAAAAACTCAGCCTAATGATATTACGATAGTTTTGTATTTTTTTTGTCATGTATTAATTATAATAAAACTAACTTACCATCTGCATCCCATGCTCCTTCGACCTGATACGATGCCGTAGCTGTCCCGAATAAGAAGTTTGGAGGAAATTTTCTTACACTTTGGCGTGAGACAGAGCCGCATTGCGATACGGACAAGCAAATGCTTGTTAATATACTGCAGGAATTAAAACAATATTTAACTAACATTTATTTAATTTGCTGGGTGGGCAGAGAGTAAAGAGAGAGTAATGTCAAGACACTCTTATATCCGAAGAATTGAATATATTGAATGTTAGTTAGTGTAATAGATTTATAGTAAATAATATAAATCAAAAAAATATATGGTCACTTTTTTTATTATTTTCCTATAGGAATAACAAAAAAAACCCGACCGAGGACTCGCGCACAAGGGTTCCGTATTATTATCTATAAAAACAAGCAAATAACTTACATTTGTTGTATGGTAGGCCCCTTAAATATTTATATTTTTTTTGTTTTTAGTATTTGATATTAAATCGGCAACAAAAAAAGATAATCCGTTAAAATCTCAACTAACTAATTCTATCTAACTATCACGGTTGATGTGATACAGCCTGGTGACTGACCGATAGACAGACGGACGGACGGACAGTGAAATCTTAGTAATAGGGTTCCATTTACCCTTTGGGTACGGAACCATAAAAAGAAAAAAGGATACAGGAGTATGTTATAATTGAAATATAGTAAGAAAACTATGACCAAAACGAAAATATTATTGAATAACTAATTAGTGAATAATTTTTTTTTTTTTTATTGTTTCAATGTTAATATTTTATAATTTATTAATAAAAAAATACGAAGACTTACATTAAGCGTGACATCCACATTACGTGGTTGTTTATAGGTAATTCGCGAAAACACAGTATTTTTATAGAAATATTCATATCTTTCTTTGATATTGTAATCTTCTAGTTCTTTTTATATTCATTTTATCTTTAAACAAGCGGCCCGCCCGCGGCTTCGCACTCGTGAACTTAAGTCGTATACGACTTGTTTACTTAATGTTATTTAAGTGGAAAATTGTTTTGCTATTTATTTTTTTACCATACGGTAATACTATTATAAGTATTATATACAAAATATATATGAATTTAAAAGTTTTGGTATTCTATTGACTTTTGTTCGCAAAAGAAGAAGAAAAGCCTATCCTAGCCTCCGCAAAACAATGTGGCTCCGCAATTTCATTTCTAATGAAAGTTCCATAAAATTGGGTTCAGTAGCTCCGGAGTTTATCCCGGACAAACAAAAAGACAGTCAGACAAATAAAAATCGTTTCTTTGTGTTTCAGTGCCGTGTAAATAACTGAACTTGAAAAAAACATAGTTCATTTTGAAATCATAGATAAACACTTCGATTTTATTTATATGTAACAGATTTATCTTATTACTCTGAAGTAAATCAGTATTAAAATCAATAGGTCACATTGTTGCAAATTTATTACTTTAAAAACCAGCAGGTGCTTGTCGGTCTAGCCCACCAAGGGTTCCGTACCAATTTTAAGGTCATAGGTCAATGGGTATGTGACTTATAATAGTTGACAAACTTAAGGATCTTAAGGGTGTATGAACTCATTTTGTATGAAATGAGATACAAATGAAAATATGTTATGATTTTTTCCTATGATATACCTATAAATTTCCATTTATCGGATTATTTCCTATGTTTGTATTACATTTTCAGTAAGAAATATCATCAAATTAAACCCTACAGATTTTGATTGCGCTTCATTTTGCAGCATTTTGCAGCATTTCTACAAAATGCTGCAAAAAACACATGTAAACGCTCATATCTTTTGATTCTGTTGACTACAGACTTTTGTGCTCCACGGGACTTTAGACCTGGATTGAATGTCTTATAAAGATAGAGACTAAGGCATAGTTACACGGATTATCTCGTATCTACTACGTGATAATCTTACTCCAACGCGTACTTTTTATTATTTGTTCGACTACATAATCTATTAAACATTTAGTCAAAGATGTGAAATGCAAAACAGAAAATACAACATAAAACCTATCCACTAATATATGCAAGTCATTTCATTTGGTTGAAATGAATAGAATAAATGTATGAGGATTAAAAATAGAAAGCCATTAATTATTATTCTAATTTGTTATTTTATAGGACTCCTTAGGA